>OX465282.1:60044698-60226474 GCA_949987705.1 Thereva unica
TTTATCACTCATGCTGCTAAGGTGTTCACTTCTCCGTACCTTTACCTTACATAAATCTACACATTTAACTCTTCTTCTAACGTTCTAACGTATATTGAGTATACGATATTGCTTATTGTTTTTCAGTTTAGCTTCAATAGCGTCATTTCCTAGCTATTGTCTGGCAGCTGCTTAAAATTGAAATTTTCATTAAATGGAATGATTCTATTTAATGACAGTTTTACATTTAAACAATAGGTAGGCCATGATGCTATTGAAACTAAAATGAAGTGAAATTCTTAAAATCACATTTTTTTTAGATTTTGCAGCTGTTCTTTTGGTTAAAGGTATAAAAAATATCCTACGACCTATTCTCACACCTACCAAATATTCACAAAAAATTTCACACAAATCAGTCAACCCGTTTCGGAGTAGTTCGGTAACAAACACTGTGACACGGGATTTTTATAGATAGACTAGCTGGGACCCGGTGCGCCTACGCTGCACCCATAAGTCAATAGTAAACAATAAAAACCA
The DNA here is from genome assembly GCA_949987705.1 of Thereva unica. Lineage (NCBI taxonomy): Eukaryota > Metazoa > Arthropoda > Insecta > Diptera > Therevidae > Thereva > Thereva unica. The sequence continues at coordinate 60,045,215 of OX465282.1, forward strand.
TCCATTGACTTAATATTTTTCGAGATATGAATTTTACACAGATGAAATGCCTCAAAGAACATGGGTCTTGCGTCGGCCGCCATGAATCGGTATATTGAGTCTACTACATTGCTTATTGTATTCTACTTATCATACCCTTTAATTTGATACCCATGTCGAGGTGGTTGTGAAGAAAGTGGTAATTCGGCCTCTTGAGACGGCCGCCATGGATCTAAAGATATATTTTGTATACTACATTGCTTATTGTATTCTACTTATCATACCCTTTCATTTGATACCCATGTCGAGGTGGTTGTGAAGAAAGTGGTACCCCGCCCTCTTGAGACGGCCACCATGGATCATTTTAGTTTCAATAGGGTCATGGCCTACCTATTGTTTGACAGCTGCGTAAATTTGAAATTTTCATTAAATGTAATGTATGTAATTAAATGTAATGTAATGTTCAATTTAATGACAATTTTACATTTGTCAAACAATAGGTAGGCCATGAAGCTATTGAAACTAAAATGAAGTGAAAATTCCTAAAATTACCAATTTTTTTTTATTTTGCAGCTGTTTTTTTGGTTAAAGGTATAAAAAATAGCCTACGACCTATTCTCAGACCTACCAAATATACACAAAAAATTTCATGCAAATTGGTCAACCCGTTTCGGAGGAGTACGGTAACAAACACTGTGACACGAGATTTTTATAGATATAGATTTTTTTTTTAATAAAGGGGGAGTGATGTGGCGACATTCCATTAATTATCTAATCCTTAAATCATCCAATAAATTATCCAATTCCATGGAAACATTCAAATGTATCGAAACCCGTTACCTTATCAGTTCCTTTCTACTCACTTCCAAACTGATAAGTCAGTCGACACACACCACCGTTCTTGATTAGTGATTAGTCTTTCCCGTCACGAAAAACCATGAAGTAGAGTTTAGTATATTACGGATCTATTGGCTACATAAAAAGTTTTTTATATAATTTGAATATAAATAAATATAAATGTGCGAGTTCGTTGAATTCTAAGTCGCGTTTTACTTTAACATAAATAATTATGGACTCCTAATATTAAGTACGCTAGGCGTACTGAGGAGGTGATAACGAAGTCCTATACGGCCAGTTAGATAATCTACCAACAGCCTTAAGGCCGCTCTGTTTAAAGTGATAGTTCGCCTAAGGCAAAGGATATTATAAGATTTGAAAGAATGATTTCCAATAACCCACCCTTAATCCACTCTTTTATCAAGGACTTGGAAGTTTACCAAGAGATGCTATACAAGGGCTCTGGACTTTGGACCAACGTCTAAGGCCCTCATCATCTGCAGCCTCACTTCTCTCGATACCACAGTGTCCGTAGAGCCAGCAGAGCGAGACCTCATTTCTTCTGGTCAGGCTCTAGAGTATTTCAAAACACCCTGCGTCCTGGGGCATCGGCTCCTGTACCATTACCAATTACTATAACTTTTGAACCGGAGGACATTTTGATCTGAAAATTTACAGAAAACTGCCTTAATGATTTGGCTACAATGTAGTTTAGCCAAAAAAGCGAATTTAAAAAATCCATAACACAACTTTTTGATTAGAAAAAAAAATCTCACGAATCTGTTGGAAATTTTCGCCATTTTGTTTTTAAATGATGAAACCAGTTCGGTTAAAGTTTTATATTTAGGGAATTAGTCAAACTAGACTATGTTAAAATTTGAAATTGATATCTGCAATATCAACTGAGATATACCGAGATAAAATGAAAATTTCGTTCAAACCGCACTTACGAAAAAAAGGCATTTTCATGATTTTTTTATATGTTGGCCATGTCCAAACTTCGGCCAAAATCAACTGTAGATGCATTTTTACATCCTCTATCGATTGCAATTAGTCTCAACCGGTTATCTCATTTCCATCACTTCGAGCGAAAAAATGGGATGCGCTGCAGGCCTAATCGAGTTTATTAGATATTAGCAAGACTTGTCAATTGAAGGTCTTTCTGTATCAGAACTGATGTTTTTCTATTTAAACAAAAAAGGCCCGACCGAATATTATGAAATTTTTTTCAGAGCATTTCTTCGTTAATATTCTTTTTTCGGCACCTCAATGAAGTCGATATAGCTTTTATTTTGCGCGGTATCGTGCAGGTACAAAAATCATAAATGTTGTTTAAACAAACTAGTTGGGATGTGGGTTCGACCCTTTCGGTCCACACGATCAACTTCCCAGTATGATGGATGTTGAATATATGATTGGATATTTTAATAATAAATGAACAATAGGCAATATAGAATATATCTATAATACTGAGAATTTGTCACAATTGTTTATCAATATTTTCGCTAAAATGTCAAACTAAATGTGCGCACTTACAAGATTAGGATGACGAAAATGTATATAAAATTGATGTATTAATGTTTTACGGCACCTCAATGAAGTCGATATAGTTTTTAGTTCGCGCGGTATCGTGCAGGTACAAAAATCACTTAAGTCATTTAAACCAAAAACCGCTGGACCGAATATTATAAAAATCTTTTCAGATTATATTGTCGCTAATACGCTTCGAACGGCACCTCAAGTAAGTCAATATCTTTCGTGGTTCGGGCGATATCGTGCAGGAAAGAAAATCACTTACGCCGCTTAAACAAAAAAACGGCTGGACCGAATTTTATGAAAATCTTTTCAGATCATATTTCGGTTAATACGCTTCGAACGACACCTCAACTAAGTCGATATCTTTTATAGTTCGCGCGATATCGTGCAGGTACAAAAATCACTTAAGTCATTTAAACCAAAAAACCGCTGGACCGAACATTATAAAAATCTTTTCAGATTATATTGTCGCTAATACGCTTCGAACGGCACCTCAAGTAAGTCAATATCTTTCGTGGTTCGGGCGATATCATGCAGGTACAAAAATCACTTACGTCGCTTAAACAAAAAAACGGCTGGACCGAATTTCATGAAAATCTTTTCAGATCATATTTCGACAGCGACACCTCAACGAACTCGATATCAGTTTTGGTACGCGCGATATCGTGCAGGAAAAAATGACCACATCCGTACGCACATACACACACACACACACACATACTTCCTCCCAATTTTTTGCTTAAAATGCTCCTGGGACCTTGAAAGATGAAAATACGTTGAAATTTTCGATTTCGATTTTCGGACCGATTACAATAACTTCCTATACTGGGAAGTTAAAAACGGTTCGACCGAATTTTATGAAAATATTTTCAGATCACATTTTGTTTTTTACTCTTCGAACGGCACCTCAACTAAGTCAAGATATCGATAGGGTTCGCGCGATATCGTGCAGGTACAAAAATCACTTATGTCATTTATGTTATAAAAATCTTTTCAGATTATATTGTCGCTAATACGCTTCGAACGGCACCTCAAGTAAGTTAATATCTTTCGTGGTTCGGGCGATATCGTGCAGGTACAAAAACCACTTACGCCGCTTAAACAAAAAAACGGCTCGACCGAATTTTATGAAAATCTTTTCAGATCATATTTCGGTTAATACGCTTCGAACGACACCTCAACGAAGTCGATATCATTTTTGGTTCGCGCGATATCGTGCAGGAAAAAATGACCACATCCGTACGCACACACACATGCTTCCTCCCAATTTTTGGCTTAAAATGCTCCTGGGACCTTGAAAGACGAAAATACGTCGAAAATTTTGATTTCGATTTTCGGACCGATTACAATAACTTCCTATACTGGGAAGATAAAAATATTACATAGGAAGTATTACATTGGTGAACGTCCAACCAACAAAAATGTGTACGATGGGGTGGTCAGATTTTTTGAACTGAATTTTTGAACCTTTTTTTATTTCGAGGTTTTTTTTCTCGAGTTTTTGATTCTGACAAAGGTCTTTGATTCTGACCTAGGTCCACTTTGTAGCGTTTGGAGATCATGCTCTCTTGGCCTCATGACCGTTCGGAGTGACGCTCTCATGACCTCTGTAATGGTCGAGTCAAACTTCCCAGAGACAATGATGGCAAGATAATCTTGGTCAAAAGCTCATCCACAACTCCTACACCTTACCATCTGCCTTCTCTTGAAAAGCTCATCTAACACCAAAGAAAATATGAGTATAGTTGTTTTCAAACGTCGTGACCAAAGTCTAGTAATAACAAGTCTTTCATCTTCATACAAAATTTTCACCGGGTTGGTTGTGTGCGTGCATATATGAACATCACTGCTAAGCAAAACTCAACGCATACTTCGTGAATTCAGCGAGACAAAGCCAGATTCTCTCTTTACGATAAAGTATGCAGAACAGAAAAGGAAAGAAAATTGAATCAGCTGTTTTCTTTCATAAATCAAAACAAACGAGCAAATATGCACTAACACATCAACATTATCCCTATAGAAACTCATAAAATTTTCTGTTGGCTAGATGTATGCTGGCGCTTATAAAAATATTGCATTCTCTCTCTGATAGCCTGACATCGTCATTTGAAGAAATTATGCATATAGCTGTTCGTCTTTCACTCATTAACCATATGAAGATGAAAGACTTGTTAATTTCTAGACTTTGGTCGTGACATTCCGCGCATGTTCCCCAGCTAAGCTCTTAAAAATGTTTAAAAGCTCAGACAACAGCTTCACTTAACTCCTCCTATCAAATCACTTTCTGCCATGTAATCAGTCGCGACTGCGTATTGCCAGAGGGAGGTGTATCTTTCTGGGACTTCAATGATTATTTAAAATATTTACAAATTATGACTGAAAAACACCCGTTTTTATACATATATTTTTTTTATTTTAACGTTTTTGTATTTTACACATATGCTACAAAAATAATTTGTAGCAATTTGTACTAAAAAATACGAAATTTGTATTTTTATCACTTTGATTACTTGCTTGTTGACATTTTCCGCCAGTCGCATACGCGCTTCTGCTTTGGGAGGTTGTGTTTCTTGCGGCTGCGGAGAACTCTCAATTTATGAATGAAAATGCTCATATCTTTAAAAGAATTTTTTCCAGCAATTCTTTTAATTTATTTTAAATTTAGGGATGTGAAATATTTAGCATAGTTATAGTAAAATTATGCTTATTACGATGGATAAACTGCCTTTGTTGAGCAGGAGTTTTACATGTATTTAAAAGCTCTGCTCAACACATATAAACTTTAATTAACTTTATTCATTCGACATGCGCGCATCCCTTCCCAAATTATTTTGTTGAGTTTTTTTCTGCGTTTGTTGCCGTTTTAACTAAAAAGCGGGGAAATGATAGAACAATATTTATAAAATTTGGCAATGAGGTGCGCAGAACTGTTCAAATTTTTTGTGTCACGGAGTTGAAAAAATCTATACCTACTCCTTACCAGATGACTACTTATTTCATTGCTCCATCGGTAAGTGCTTCCTAGAATTCCGACTGGGTTCAAGCGTATACTCGTCGGTGGGTGTATGTGAGGTGTATGGTCATAGTATCCTGCAAACAGCCTTCTGATGCCATTCACCTAACCGAAGACTATGTTAAAATCACGTTTGGTGTTCGCCCGTTGTAAGGCCATATTTTATTTTCACTCTTCTTATATTTTAGTTCTTGTTTGACACATATTTTAGAGATTTATACTAATAAATTATAACAATTTGCAAGTGATGTTAATAGAAGGTATTGCATTAAATGTAATAGTACAAATTTTGTACTTCAGTTACCCCTTTCAGTATGAGAAACATTTACCGTAACTTCTTCCAGCAGCAGTCCAAACTATTTCAATATCAGACCCAAACTCGTTTAACACTATATATTTCATTGAATTTCAAGTGATAAGACTCATAATGCCATGATTGCTCATAAGTAAAACACTATCTCGTTTTATTTAATCATAGCGCAAACAAAACGCCTCCAAACATAATAAATCACACAAATGAACGACGCGCACTATTTCATGCATTCCAAAAAATTCATTTATTGCCGGCCACAAGATGTTTATTAAAGAAAGACCTGCGGAGGCACTCGTCTAGTGAACTCACGGCGTTACCAAAGGGCAAGGAGGCTTCAAAGGAGTGAAAAGAAAACAACCTGAATCCGAAGAGAATACCTGACGGCGCTTTTGTGCCACTTGTTGCGTGCAAAAACAAGTGTTCAAAAGAATTTTTCAACGCCAACGAAAGTAGCGACAGCGATAGCATAAAAAGGCAAACTTGAACACGGCCGCAATGACCAGTCCAGATAGTAGAGGATACCTAGGGTCCCGTACGAGGCGCAGAAGGAGAGCCACGAGTGCACTGACCATAAACACAAATAAAACTTCATCGTCCATTAATCGTGGTGAACAATGGCGAAGGTGGATTCGCATAAAGGATGCCGACTTTATGCTGGTTTTTGGTTCCGTGCATCCCGCATGGAGCCATCATCGAAATTCATCGACCCAATTTCTTATTCCACTGGCTGGACCGTGTGGTGTTTTTGAGCTGCTCACATTCAGATTATACAAATTTGCGCATAAGAAGGCCCGATTCAATCAGAAGGGTTTGGGTTTCAGAAAGAAACGTTTTGTTGGGTGGGGTACACCTGCGATTGTCCAGCTAGTCGATATTCGAGATTAATTACCGTTGATTTTTGCTTGCCAGATGACCTGCTTCTTCTGAAACTGATTTTCACTTTAATTTAAATTGCCGCCGTTCAATTGTTGAGATTTCGTTATTCGTTGTCGGCCTGAAGGAAAGCCGTGACATAATTTCTTTTGTGAGTTAAATGAAGTTAATTTTTTTATTTTTTTATGCACATGCTGCGAGTTTGAAGGTGAAATTTAAATGGCAAATTAAGAATGTGGTTTTTATAAAAGAAAATTGCATTGAAATTACAATAATTTTTGCACAAAATAATTTTTTTTAAGCATTCCTTTAAGGATTATCTTAGATGTACAAACATTTGATTACACTTCGGCTACACCAATCTTTTGTATTCACTTTCATCTCCTTCATTTCTGGCATACCTATAAGTATGGCTTGTAATGGTTAATTAAAATGTATAGTTATTATATACATATGCATTTACAAATGAGTTTTTGGATTTCTTTATTTTCAAAATGTTTGCTTTTATATAGGCTGGCGATATTCCGTCGAATACTTAAAGTAGATGAAGAAATATCCCTAGTTTGCTAATTTATTACTTAATATAGACCACCAGGTCGTCCTCGCAATGGACCCGTTGCTGACGGTGACGTTTCCCGTTTCCCGAATCTGATTTCGAAAGCAATTCGTTGTCAAATTTAACGGGACAGCCAAGACAGTATCCACTGACAGGCAGGCCTCGATCACTGAACTCCAAAGTTGGATAGTTTCCAAAGTTCGCCAATTTTCGGCATCTCCGTCTCTCTCGCCAAACGACGGTTCCTTGAAACGCACGCATGAGAAAAAACTCAGAGATTCCTTAAAAGAGCTCTCGAGTTAAATAATAAAAAGTTTTTCAAACTTAATAATAACTTGTGACTCGTGCAATAAATTTTAAACAAATAATAAACAAGTGTCAATTATTTTAAAGAAGTAACATTGGTCGGTACAGAAAGTGAAATAATAACCATATTCTCCATACTTCTCAATATTTCCCAAGTCAACATTTACTTGAGTAAGCGAGTCAAAATAGACTCTCGCTTTACAAATATATCTATACTATCTGACAAGTTCATCAACAAATAATATATAATATATTAATTTCGAAATAGGGCGTATTGATATTAATTTTTGGAGAAAAATGTATTTTTATGTAATCTATATACAGGGTGTTGAAACTAACAAAACATCCAGCTGTGGATAGGTTTTAGATAGACGAACAAAAAATCATATGGGTGGAGCTGGGGGTAAGAGTTTGGGGGGATTAGTTTAGTTTAACCGTTAGGGCGTTTTAAAATTTTTTGGTAGAGGTTTTTTTATTATCCTGTATTTTTGTAACCCTATGAGATATTTTCATGAATAAGGTAGCAATCTACGCAGAATACTCACACATACGAAAACTTCAAGGTTTCAACCTACCAATTTCCGGAGTTATGAGTCGTCTTGCGATCCAAGTTTTTATTTTAATCTATTAAAACTCCCAGAATATTACTTAGCACGCTGAGGCAGCGACACAAAGGGCCCTTGGGCATATGACATGAGAAAACAGCAGGGCTTCTATTGCACCATTTCGTACCAGACGTCACAATCTCAAGAAGGTCCCTGTTTGTGTTTTAATTATTTTTTTAGTTTTTGGTACAGCTTGTGATTTCAAATAAAACCATTTAACTTAAAAGTTTTTTTACCATTTTTTTTATTTTCTAGGTTTTAGTTTGATGATCTTTGGCTCGTATCATTAAGCAAACTTGTCAGCCTCTGAACCGCCTCAATACATATGTAGTCCTTCCAAAGCTCTTACACGATTCATTGCTACATACTCTTGGCACTTGGCCGTTAAACAATTTGGTGTCCAAATACACTACAGCATGGCTAACAGCATTTTATGGAGAGTGGAGACACATGACAAAATTTTTGGCAACATCCTTCTCTTGGCCGTTCCAAAATAAAACTTTGCTGGACATATGGTTTTAGGATGAATAAGGTACGCCGTCCCTTTCAAAATCAATTTGAACAGATGGTTAGTCTCATACATTTCTAACATTTGCGTTCGACGATACTGAGGCCATGTCTCTTTGATGTAGCTGATAGCGCCGTTCATCAACAGTTTCGGGACGTCAACATTAGCACGTAATTTAACTTTGGCTCCTACATACAATTCAAGTTCTTGTGTAAAATCACCTGTCCTGTTAATATCTGCTGATATGATATCGGTTAAATTAACGTTGTCCATATTTAGAGAGGCGTCTTCCAGTTGGTCCTGGACTTTTATTTTATACAACCTTTTGTTTCGGAACCAATGAAGAACCGCATTTTTATGATTGTCACCCTGTTGGTTTGTTGGGGTTTCTCTTAACGCCTTATCGATAGCGAACTCACCAACTGCATCTTGAAGAGCTCTTCCCATAGGTACACTAAAATGCTCAAATGTCAGTTCGCCAATTGGCAGTGCATTTAGCACATTAATGAAGGCATTGTCTCCTTGTTGATGCATGTTATCAGTCAGCTAATAAAGCGTGAATAAATGAAAGAGACTCGTGGCTGGCTGAAAGTTCTCGGACTCTTAAAATATTGACTCCTCCACAGAACTCGTTATCGCTATTTTTGAGTTATTTACGACGGAAATCGATCATACAGAGCATCTGGTATGACACCATAGAAATTTCGTCGCTAATCAGAAACTCCACCTGCCTCCATTGTTGCCGCTATTGCCTGCCTCCATTGTTGCCTCTTCCTGTTAGTGGAGGCATTCCTGTCATACGACCATCCTTCTGTACAGGCAGCTTTAACATGCTAAGAATTCTTGAGCCGCTGATAGGCCGTGCTGCTACTCTCGTTATGGCACATGCTTATACTCTGTTTTTTATATAGCATATTGATTTGCTTTCGCATTAAGTTGAATAGGAACATTTTTCCTACGCCGACTCCACCAGTAAATAAAATTCTCAATCCTTCATCACCATCAGATATCTCAGTTGATTTGGTTACTATCGTAATTATTTCTCTTTAACCAGCATTCAATTGGAACTAGTTTAATATGTGGAGCGCGTGCACTTGATTAAATGCATTTTCGAGCTGCCTATCCTGCTCAGGATAGAGTCTCATATGGGCACTTCTTTCTCTAAACTGTTGTTCCCTCGCAAGGAATGCTTCTCTAGTGCTATTGAATTCTCCAATCCGCTCACCCTCGTTACGGTAAGGCATATACTGCAATAACAAACTACAATAGTAAGCTCCTGGATCGGTCGTTGCTACGAAGTTTGGTACGGCTGGTGTATTTCTAATTGTCATTTTCATGTTGTCTCTTAGTGTAATAAGACTCCTCTTCGATATTTGTTCTTGTTGCATATACGCATCTGCATCAATATTTTCTTCATTGGTTTGCGCTGACTTTGCGCAAATAGCATAGGAAATTCGGATAACTTTGCAAATTCGGTAGTCTAGAGGTAAGGCGCCTGACTGCTATCCCCAGAGGTTCCGGGTTCGAATCGCGGCGGCGCCCACGGTACTTCGCCTTTCCCACCTAACTTTCCATCTTTCTTCTTCCCTCTTTACATTCCAGACTCCCCTGTCATAGCCTTCCCTAGTCCTTTCCCGCTCCACCAAGCGCATACCATCGAGTTGTTCTCGACGCCCCGATGTCAAAGTCGCGAAATGGTTGTGAGTAGGTGGAATAAAAAAAATATCGCGGCTAGGTTGTGACAGTTACTACTTCCTTCTCTTCTCTCTATCTTCCGGCTAGAGCTGCTGTTCGACATTCACTCTATACGAAAAAAATAGATTGTCGAGTCTGTCACATAAAAAAAAAAGTTCATGGTGCTGAAGTTGTAGTCCGGGTGTTCGGTTGGTCGTTTTTCCTATCTCTCAAATATATTAGCACAGTATCCAATTGCTTGCCCAGTGTCACCAAACTTTTGAACTTTGCACCGCTGTTGAAGTTTACGAGACACTTGATTTGAATTTTCAAATTTTAACCACAGAATCGTCATTTGTGACCCTAAAAACCCCCATACCGATTTTCAATGGATTCAGAACACATTTCCAAAATTTATACGGCATCTTGATCTTTTTACAAAATTGTCAGATTGCATTATCACGGGAACTCAATGTGTGTGCAAAGTTTCATAAGAAACGGTTAAGTAGAAGTAGTTAAAAAAACTGTCGCAAGGTTTCAACCAAAGAAACATACAAACAAGTAAACCAATATACGAGGTCAGGTTAAATGAAACCATTTAACAAGTGAAATCGTTCTGAAAAAAGGAATGTAGCAGCGATAGTGGTGTCGAATTATAAACACATTAAACGAAACGTAGCAGCAGTTGTGGTGTGTTTAGATGTTACTCTCATCAGGTTAAAGTACCCGGATCTGCACTCAACACTTGCTATACCAGTTTGTTATCATTCTCTCGGGGTACATAGGTATTGCTTCACCAAAACGAACTTATTATCCTTACACGTGATACCAATGTGTATGCCCGAGTAATGTATCTTTATCTATGATGCATTTGTGCAAGGGTTAGTTTTCATGCAAACAAATTTTTGTTGAACAAGTTACAATATTTCTCTCGCTTCCTTTTAACCCAATTTTTAGGCTGAAATTGACGTTATTTAGTAGTTTCGGACAAAAACTTATAGAGAGAACAAAAAATCAGTGATGCAGCCGAACCGTCACAATTTCAGATAGGTGGGGCAAAAAAACTTTGATACAATCAAGACCCTCTCAACTACAGGCCATGAAGGAGAGTTTTTCGTGGTGTTGGACTCGGTCCAAAAAGTCACCGGATGGAGCAATTTTTGTTATATTTTTCCAGTAAAAAGTGATAAAATATTGTATTTTAACGCCTTTAACTGCACTTGGATTTATCAGTGAATAGTTTTTCAGTGATTTCATTAAAAAAAAATTAAAAAAAAATTTGTGTTTTAAGTGTTCTAATTGTTAAGGCGATCAACTTTTCTTTACAATCACGGTGTTTTTTCATGTTTATTTTCGAAAAAATGTTGGAAATTTTAATGTTATGTGTAGTTATGGAATTACAAGTGATTTTAAAGTGCTTAATACATATATTATGAAATTATTATTAAAAATATAAGTGTAGAAAAACACTTTTCTTATTCTTTTATGGATTTAATCCATCATATCTTAGCCAAGCTGTTTTCTAGACGCATGAAACCTTTTGCAATAATGAGTCTACAGATTATATTAACAAAAACTGGCCGTCAGCTGTCAACATAACGGGGGAAAGATAGTCAGCTAGGTCAATTTTTTTTAGTAAAACCATGCTCACAATACAAAAAAATGGATTGAATCCATCATATCTTAGCCAAGCTGTTTTCCAGCCACAAGAAATATTTTGAAATAATGTGTTTACAGATTATATTCACAAAAAATTGTCGATAGCTGCTGGCATGACGTTGTGAAGATACTCAGTTTGTTTTTTGAATACATTATAAAATGCTAACGTTAAAAACCCAATCAGCACTTATTATCTGACAGCTGACGGTGTTACCCCCATTGTGCATACAGGTGATTGTACTTTTTATTCTTCTAATTATAAAAGAAATTTTATGTATAAGTTTCATTGAATTTGAAATGATTTTATAAAATGTGTTTTTTTGACAGGTTTATACAAGCGACTGACGTATAATCCCCCACTAGGTACGCAGCTGACTTTTTTTATAATTTTTATTATCACTTAAACAATAACTGTGCAAATGCTCAAGTGGTAAGAAATAAGCCGACGAATTTTTTTTTTTACCACTTTCACATTTTCCCACGACCACCCCCACCACGATACTGGCGTCTGACGGTTGTTTCTGTTATTAGTCTTATCTAAACTATCTATTGCAAAAAAATCAAGTGGGAAGAAATGAGCCGCCAAAATGCAACGCTGCCTCCCGGACTATAATGCTTTGCTGCCGCCACCAAGCTTAGAAGAAGTTAGCAGAGCCATCAGCCGGCGCAAAAACAACGCCTGGGGTGCAGACGGCATCTAAGCGGAGCTGGTTAAATTTGGAGGGTCAACATTACACCAAGCTACTCATAAATTAATTGTGCAAGTAAGAGAGCAGGAAGTGATACCAGAAGAAGGTTTACGGACGATAGTTTAACGTGACAACGTCATGAGAAAATATTGATGAAATAATTGCATACTTTTATGAATAAAATTGAATCATTTATATTAAATTATCATTATTTTGTATGGATACAAAAAGGAGTGAAATGAAATATTCATTTTGATTGATAAATTAGCTTTTATTTGCACTAATGAATTCAAATATGTTTATTACTTTAATGAACAGATTATTTACAAGTAACAATGTGTAGTAACAAATTCATTTACAGCTTTTATACATGTCTAATATTTAACTTCTTGCAATCTGTGTTATTCTGTGAAGGATAGGTCGATGATAGGAAAAGTATGAAATGAATGGGAGTGTTTCAAGTGTAATGTGCCTTGAAAAAGTCAAATCCAGGGTTGTTCCTCTCAGCGTTGTTGACTTAGTAACATCTGATGTCCATTCGAGATTGTACATATCCTTCAAGAATTTGAGGAATGTATCAGCATTTTTCACGTTTGCGTTGAAGTTGCCACAAAGAAGAATTGGTACATTGGTATCAACTTGCATGATCGGATGCACATACTGCCTGTTATGCACGTACGGAAAGAGTGTTTGGTGCAGCAATACACTAATGTTTGAGACACTTGCTCCAGGGTGAATATACACTGCATTCATAATTATTGATTGGAACTGGATCAAAATTGTCGCGCATCCACGTTTCAGTCAATACCAAATAATCCGATCTTGGTATCACGGGATCCGTTTCAATATCGGCGAAGTGCGCAGACAAACTCTGAACATTAAGGTTCGTCACTACAGTTTGCCCAGCGTTGTTACCGTCATCACAAAATTTCATCGAAGTGTCCACGGAGTCCAATGTGTTCGTTACGGACATCTCGTGTTTGAAGATAAAAGGCGCATCTTTTTCCGTGATGATGTGCAAGCCGTCTATATTCGTTACCCGACTCAGCGCCACGTACACCAACTGTTGTGGTTGCTCCGAGGAGTATTTATAAACAATAACAGTAAACGTCCCACCTTGCGACTTGTGAATGGTAATAGCACAAGCAGGAACGCAAGGAAACTGTTTTCGTTTGCATTTCACAGTTTTCGTCAGTGTAATGTTCACTAATTTCTTATACACCGGCACCCAGTTAGGAGACAGAGTGTTTGGCTTGCTTTGCTTATTGTTGACAATTTGACAAATTTAATTTAATTAAATATTGACAATTGTAACAGCATAATGGCGCGACTATTTATTGGGCGCCACTTATGCGAGGTATTGCCCCCTTAGCCATAAGCCCGGAAAAGCATGACCAAGGAGCCAACACCATACATAAGAACGGAAACTAAATTCCGGAACTCCTACGCCGGCCACACGGAGTCATCTAGCTCGCCGGAGGGGTCGTGGGGTGTGTGGCCGGGCCTTACCGCGGTTGGTTCACCACTTACCTGTGACTATGAAAAATCTTGAATTCCACCTCCATCCTTCGCCGGACATCACCTGAGCCTCGTCATGGCTAACTGTTTCCCTGACAGCTCATAGTATCGAAGACTATCAGCTTCAGGGACAGTCACTATCTAGGACACCCTGAAAAGAAATACCACCCGCCCCAACCATTCCACAAAAAAGAAATCTAATACACGGACATTATATTTATATCACAACCATTTAACAAACCATTCAACATTCCTGTTTACTACAGGTCAAGAACGCACAAGAATATAATAATTTAATGAAGAAAATCAATAGTCATTAACACTGCAAGACTAATAGTAGCAGATACTACCATCAACAATTCTCAACGTAATCTATATTTAACTAGAATTGTACAATTATTCTTGTCGACGGAAGTTGCTAAAAAAAAGAAAAGTGCCGTACGGGTACCCCTACGTCGCTTTTGTACAGACGAGATTACATTTATCAATTCCGTGTACAAATACCTGTAAAACACAAGAAGAAAGAAAATATCTCCACTAAGGAGCAAACAAATATACAAACAATAATAATATTAAATATAATGATAACTGCACCAAAAAAAATTAATGGATTTTAATACATTAAATTACTAAATGAAAGCATAAATAAATATGTTATTTTCTGTGGTAAGTGTATGTTTGGTTTTTGTTTCTTCCCTCTAGGCTAGGTAAGCCCTGCACCCGTTCGAGTATATGCTCTTTTTCTAATCAGTACACTCTCGTGAAATTTTTGTTTACTTTAAACCGCGGAAATACAACAGGTGAAATTTGATATTTCGCTATACTCTCATCTCGTTCAACACTCAATCTCAATTCCTTCTAGCATCCTCGAATGAAACAAACTGATACGACCTGTCTCAATCTTTTTTTCTTCAGCCAAGTCCGAACGTTTTTTTTCGCGTGGAATTTTATCTGAAACTTTGTGCAATGCACCCCAAAAAAATACGAATTAACCTAGGGTCACCTGATAGAAGTTCACGAATTTCTGCGCTGGCCTTTCTGCGTCGTCCGAGTTTGATTGTCGCAACTGCGACCCACGTACCTTCTGGTCAGCTTAGCCGGTATTACTTCACAATATTTAAATCTTCACTATTGACAGATACCACTTTGATTTCCCGGTCTCTTCTATCCAACAGGATTTTCTTTCGTGCAAATTACACACGACAACTTCGATTAAAGATGATTCAAAAAATCCTAAAACTGAAGATTTTTCCAGGTTTGACTTTTTTCTACTTGATGTGATTGTCTGGGGTTTCGTGATGACTGGATTTTGACATTTGCTAGGGGCTTCTCACTGCTGCACACCATCTAAGACAGCCAAACTAAAAAACTGGCTTTTTCACGAATTGTTCGTATTTGCTGCTATACTTCGATGTTCTGGTAACAATTTACGGAGGAATTTAATTATTTGTTTCCTCGACTTAGACTAAAAACACCGATTTTTTTAAAAAAACAAACTCGCCGATAAAACTTCCTTCATAATTCCGATTTTTTTCCCAGACTGACTACTCAATTTTTTCTCTCCTATTTTTGTTTTTTTTTCTCCCCGCCTACTATTTGTTTTCGAACAACTTCTGAATTTCATTCTCGACAGTGATTTTTAGTCAAGTAGTTAATCATTTATTCAGTGAATACAAACCCGACCGTTACACAATTTTAATCAAATTTTTAAGATTACGACGATCAAATTTTTAAAATTATTACGGGATAACGGGACATAACGGGACAATGAGTCATCATTTTTCGTGCATGCAGCCGGCGTTCATCGTTTTAATAGACGTTGTCACGTCAAAAAGGAGATATCACTGCGTTCATTAATTATGGCGATATAACGTTGTTGAGTACCGCTTGTAAGATATTCTCTGCTATCTTACAAAACAGGATGGCCCCATACGCCAGAAACATCATAGGCCAATACCAAGGTGGTTTCAGCCTAGGCAAATCAACGACTGATCACATTTTCACCTTGAGGCAGGCTATGGAAAAATATCTAGAGTTTCAAAACTCAATTCAACACTTCATAGACTTTATAGCCGCCCATGATAGCATAGCCAGAGTAAAACTCTACAAAGCCATGAGAGAATTCGGCATCCCCAACAAACTGATAAGACTATGTAGGTTAACCATAACAAATGTGACAAGCCAACTAAAGGTATCCGGAACACTGCCCAGACCAATCAACATCTATAATGGACTTCGAAAAGGAGACGGTCTGGCCTGCCTCATTTTCAACCTGGCTTTGGAGAAAGTGATCCGAGATTCGGGCTTAACATCAAGGGCACAATCCCCCACAAGTCCACCCGATTACTGGGTTATGCCGACGACATTGACATTATTGGAAGAACAACAACAGCTGTACAAGAAGCTTTCACTCAGATTGAGCAAGCGGCAGGAAATCTGGGACTGCACATTAACGAAAGCAAAACAAAGTACATGGTGGCCTCGTCTGGAAGAACACCTAACATTGGTCCCACAATCAAGGTAGCGGAACACGAGTTTGACGTGGTAAAATCATTTACCCACCTTGGGTCAATAGTAGCAGCCGACAATAGCATGGAACCAGAAATACGCGCACGACTGCTAAAAGCCAACAAAGCCTACTATAGTCTGTCAAGGCTCTTCAAATCCAAATATCTAACCATAACGTCTAAACTTTTACTATGGTCTTACCGGTTGTAACGAACCATGTTTCGTTACAAAGAATTTCACTCCACGAACATAAAAGAAATATATTTACTCAGTAGGCGGGGAAATTCCCTTAAGCAAGATTTAGGAAAATAAAATATTCACCCAGCAGGCTGGGCGATTATCCTTTGACAGTTCCCTTCGGTATAAAATAAACCGCTTCACCAGGCCAAATTTCAGAACCAGGCTCGTTCCGGAGAGGTCACCCTCTCCGGTCCTAGACCGTGTCGAGGTGTACGATCCGGCACGGTCACACACTACCCGAGGAATGTTTCCGAGGTCTTGTCGAGGTGTACGACCCGACAATGTGCCGAGGTAGCGATTCCTAGACCGTGTCGAGGTGTACGATCCGGCACGGTCAGACATACACACACACACTACCCGAGGAATGTGTCCGAGGCTTTGTCGAGGTGTACGATCCGTCAATGTGCCGAAGTAGCGATTCCTAGACCGTGTCGAGGTGTACGATCCGGCACGGTCAGACCTACGCACCCTACACACATTAGGTACATGTAGTTTATAGTAGTGAGTAGATGACTGCTTAGCAATATACTAGTAAAACTCTTATACCTAGGTGTAACCCGTAGTTAGCTGCTCAGCAATATACTAGTAAAATCTTACACCTAGATATAACCCGTAGTTAGCTATGTAGACATACTTTCCCACACTATGTAAACATTTGGCCGATACACCGACCGACTATATACCGAATTCCGCTTTACACATATAGACCCCAGTAGGGTACACCAGTAGTTCCACCGAACCCAGCTTTCGAACATGTAGCTTATAGTAGTGAGTAGATAACTACCCAGCAATACACTAGTAAAAACTTATACCTAGGTGTGACCCGTAGTTAGCGAGTAGAAAATTACTCAGCAATATACTAGTAAAATCTTACACCTAGATATAACCTGTAGTTAGCTATGTAGATAGACTTGCCCGCACTATGTAAACATGTAACCAGATATCGTAAGCCGTTACTTAGATTTAAGATACCGAAATTGTTAGTATATAAGAACCATATTTAATTGAATAAAGAAATGTTATTTTGTAAGAAGTTGTTTGTTCTCACACGACCCTGGACAACTCCAGAGCTCCCGGCAACCCTCCCTTAAAAAAGGAGGTTAGAGAACGACCCGAACGAAACACCATTACACGGTTCTCACATATGCATCCGAAGCGTGTGTGCTTAGCAAAGAGCACTCAAACCTCTTGGACGTGTTCGAGAGGAAAATACTTCGGAGGATTGTTGGCCCTGTATGTATGAGAAAACGATTGCGGAGGCTCTACAATGACGAGATGTACGAGCGCTATTGTATAGATGTTGTGAAGAAAATAAAGCTTGGTAGACTCCGGTGGGCAGGGCATCTACCTCGTATGAGTGAAGATGAGCCTGCTCAGAAAGTTCTCTGCGGTAAGACCTTTAGGATGCGACATCGAGGGAGACCCAACCTTCGTTGGAAGGATGAAGTAGACCAAGAGCTAGGGATGCCAAACGGGATGACATCGGCTCAGAATCGGGACCGGTGGAGAGAATAGTTGCGAGAGACCAGGTCCGGATCCCTGTTGTAGAGCCGTTAAAGAAGAAGAAGATAATATTGCACGAATTATATCGCTTTAAGAGTCGAAAAACGTAAATTCGAAAGTAGTTAATTGTAGTCTTTTTAACTCCACGTTTTCTTGCAAAACTGATTATAACGTTATTTGTGTGCAATTTCATTGCCCGTATTATCGCCTCTTGGGTGGGTTTCTGGACGTTTTAGGGTTTTATACAAGCCCAAATAGAAGTTGTATCCCCGCCACCAGGTTCAACTTGCTCGAAAACGGGGAAGGAAATAGTCTTGTTCCGGCCATTTTCCATTTTCGGGTTTTTTCCGACTCACTCACGCTACTAACAAAAACAAATGCAAAACAATTTTTGCGCTTTGAGTACACATAGCAATGAAAAAATTCATGAACTCACTCAAGTAAGTAACAGAATATGCACGTTGCTAATTTTGTATAAAACTTTCTTTTGTACAAAGCGCAAAAAACCAAAACCCCCATTTTGGAAACATTCCCAAATGAGTTCTCCGTCGTCAAATTAGATGGGACCTTTTGTATTTTACCGTATGTCATACTGCGGTTGTCGTGATAAACCCTAAATTGAAAGGCGAAAAATGCGTGAAAATGCGTACAAATTATAAAGTCTCTTCAGAATAGAACACCGACTAAAAAGCCTACATTTCTTGTTATGTATATTCCCATTAATACAAAAATTATTCTCCCAATTGTAAATAATTAATAAATTTAATTTTCTCTCTTTTCTTTTCGAAACGTTGAAATTCCACAGTTGATAATGACAGTCCTTTTATGACATTCCTAAGTAGACGAGTCTTGTAAAAATTTAATAGTTAAGGAACCACAAATTATATTAAAAAACACCAAATCAAAAAAGCTAACTATTAGTAACCGAATTGATCAAATAATAAAAAAAACAAAAATCCACGGAATCGCACCATTGATTCACAAAATCGCACGGAAAACTAAATTCATTCAACTGCATAGCCACGCATAATGAGCAATCTCAAGCTCATTAATATATCGTAATATCCAACTGGACCTTTTTATCTTGAAGAAGAGGAGTTTGCAATTTCGCGCCGCCGTCTTTCATTAGTCACGGGCGTTAAAGTTTGCCGGAGCAAGAAGTCGGAGCTCTGGTAATTTCTCTGCAGAGATAGCATTAACACCTGAGAAGATTAAATTCCAGCAACTTCAGTCCAGCGACTGCAGCCAGAATAATTGCACTCGTTCTCCAAAGCCTTAATGGTGTATTAACGATAATCTATGCCAGTTTATCCTATATCCCATGTTGCCTACCGGCTAGTAAACATGAAAAGACTGCTGGTTGCCGCTGTTGCCCGTGAGCATAATGTAAGCTTCCGTTTTATTTCAGGTAATCTTTGGTATTGCTGCAATGTGATTTCCCTTTATTCTATCCACTATAGTTCAATATCCAGTGTGAATACTGCAGAACGAACCTGCGCAACTCGCAAATTAGTTTTACGCGAAGCTGATAGATTGCGAGGATTCAGGACGTTGATAGTCTCGTGGTACTTTATTCTACCGAATATATCACGTAGGGAAGAAATTGAAGTAACACCTGCTGACGTTACTCAGATTTATCAAGAAATAATCGATCACATTAAGATAAGATGAAACTATCATGCGTGACTTATGCCGTAGTAATTGACTATGCATTTATCCATATGTTGGTGATTGATATAAAACTAATTTAAGACTGGAAGGAAGATCGGAACGAAGTAAGTTTTTACATTTTACCTTGTGGGGATTGGCTCGGTTCTCAATGTACGAGATTAATTAAAACAATTTAAACTCCTTTATTTCACAATATAGTTTCTATTTACTTTTATATCTTAGTTAACTTGTAACAATCTAACTAGCTTTATAATATGTTTTATTTTTAATAACGGGGAACAATTCCCTATTTCAATAACCGGGAATTACATATACATACATATGTATATCAATATTCAAATCTTTAGCTGTCAATTACCGAAAATTGTTATACATATTTGTTTTTTATTTATCTACAGCAAAGACATTTAGGAGCTTTTATGCAAAAATGAACAAATTCAGTTTGAATAATTTTGCACAAAGAGCTTTTTTCTCTGCGGATTTGCAATGTTTTGCTTGAAAATACAATTTTAGAACCCTTTTTAATATATAATTGAATTCGATTTTCAATCAAACAGTTCTGCCATGTTTAGTACCCCATAGTACGCCGCAATATGCTTATCTCATTTCGAGGCATGGTACAATAATACAAGGTAGGCTCATAAAGAAAAGCTCTGGCTTCCTAACCCCACTAAGATCTCAGTTCATAAGGGAAACAAGCTTTCTCCTGACGTCACTCAGATCTTTTCTCTAACAAATTGCGTTTAAGCTTTTCAAGATGGAAACAGAGCTTTTCCTTATGAGCCTACCTTGTATTATTTATTTATTTATTTTATTTATTTATTTATTATTCGTCTACAGAAAACAATCTTACAGACTACTAGCAAACAAATATAATACTTTAAATATTAACTAATATGTCAATTACAAGCATTTTTTTATTTTCACCATATACATATGTAATTATGCGAAATTTAAGTACATAAACTTATAATGATACTTTTAAATTTTTCACGTTTTTCGTGCAAATCAATGTAATTGCAGACCTCATTAAACTTCCGTGAACAGTACGCAATGGGCTCGTGTTGTCCATAGGTTGTTCTATGATAAGATACATGCAACAAATTACTACATCTAAGGGACGCACCAAGCACATGAACATTAAATAAAGTTAAAAGTTCCGGTCCAAAATGGCTACCTTAAGGAACTCCGGAAACAACAGTAAACGTACGGGATGTAAATGAATCAATCAATACACATTGTTTTCTATCAGAAAGGTAAGAATCGATCCACCTAAATAATGATGAGTGAAAACCAAAATCCCGAATCTTATGTTTAAGCAAAGTCAAATTAACTCGATCAAATGCTTTGACAAAGTCAGTATAAATGACATCTACTTGGGCGCCACTCTCAATTTCTCTGATGGCAAAATGTTTAAAAAGAGTCAAGTTGATTACCTGATATAAACCCATGCTGCTGCGGGCAAATCTCTTCCTTTATGTAAAAATAAAGTTTGTCTTTGACTAAACCTTCAAAACATTTAGGTACTGGTAACAGCTTCACTATCGCTCTATAGTTGTCAATCAAATTTCCTGCCTTATAGAGGGGTTTAACAAATGAAAATTTCCACTGATCTAAGATTAAAAATTATTATTAACGCTGGAGCTAATGAATGACTACAATTTCGCAAAAAATAATTAGATATCATATCATACCCATAGAATGTGTCCCCGTTTAAGGATCGCAAACAAAAATCAACTTCATCGGCCTTAAGGGAAACCCAACCCAAATCAACTGTAGAGTTCAGATTATTGAACACGGAATCTCCCGGATGAGAAGAACTAGTACAATAATTAGACTCAAAAAAATCAGCAAATAAATAACAGCGAGAAAGACAGATTATTAAATACCATATGTGAGGGAAACCCAGAAGAAGAGCGCTTCTTATTGATAAAGTGACAAAACGCTTTACAATTATGTTTTATATTTGCTTCAGTCGCCCAAATACATTGCCTAAATAAATATCTATGAAGGAAATCATACTCGCGCTGTAATCGCTTAAAATTAGAGTTAAATAAGATATTGGCTGGATTAGCTTTTACCAATTTATGTGCTTCGTTCCTAGCATTTTTTAGCCTCAACAGTCCACGTTTAAACCATGGCGGATGAGTAAACACTTTTTTTCTTACCATTGGTATGTATCCAGTCTGACATTTAAAAATTTAGAATAAATTAGGTTTAAGACATTAGAGTTAGGTCGTTATACCATTGTACGGACATAAAATAATCCTTAAGTTTCGCATAATTACCATTAGAAAAATCAATTACATAAGTATTAGTCTCTACAGAATTGGTAAAGCTTAGAACATTTAAATCAACAACAATAGGTTTATAGTGAAAGTCAGGTTTAGAAAGAGGGCAAAAAGCACATTAAAAATTAAATCTGCACTTAAGAATTATGATTAATTTGATTCAAATTGCAACCAAAAAATGAATCCACTATAATACTTTCACACTTTAATGTAACATTAGTGGGAATAAGACATTTATCCTCCTCAGACCAAATCCAGTGGATATTCGGCAAGTTGAAATCGCCCAAACAGCACAAAAAATTATTTACATCTGTGCATCCTGCAAATAGTCTCAATAGAGTGCATCTCATATGACGTAGAATTGCTAGCTGGTGGTATGTAGCTAACGCAGATGATTATATTCACCGCCCCATCTAAAATAACTTTAACTGCAACCTGCTCAATCAAACCATCCTCAAGACCAAGAGTCATTCGTTGAGAGTTGAATGACGATTTGACAGCTATCAGAACTCCGCCACCACGGGATAGTCCAGTGGCTAAATCGCATCTATCCTTGCGATAAACAATAAATTTCTTCTCATGAAACAATTCTGATGATAAAATGTCTCTAGTAAGCCAGGTTTCTGTCAAAAGAATAGCATCATAATCACATTCACAGATGGCCAGAAAAAAGTCATGAACCTTTGAACGCATGCCACGAATATTCTGATAGTAGAAATTGACAGTAATTTTGTCGGCAGTTTTACCAAGCGCTATTCCACTGTGGTAGGGCGACTGTTCCCATCGTTTTTTGATAAATGTGTAAATCTGTATGCCTCCTGGCCAATACCCAGGGTTTAAACTTTTCTTCAGTAAATAATCAGGAATACCAATTTTGAAGTTCACAAACTTCAAAGAAGATTTATCGGCATCCTTTTCAATGAGTGGGTAGCAAACTACAGAATCAATGTGTACACCAAGTTTGGAAGCAACATAACTTCTAATTACACTTGAAGAAGTTTCGGATCTAAAACGGGAAACATGCAACCATTTTTTCTTATTTGTCACATTAAAGTCCGCAAAATTAGTATCATTGCCAATAATCTTCTTCTCCTCACGGACTTTCTTACGTGAGACTGTAGTCCACAATTCTTCGCTGTTAGCGGCGGCGTTAACAGACACGGTTGGAACAATAACTGGGGATGAATCATTCTCTATATGCTGTTGAGCATTATGCGTAATGGAAACATCAGACTCAACTGACACAACGGATTCTGCAACCGTTGCTTCTATGATACTTCTGTCTGGGACTTCTGTTGAAGGTTGAAGCGAGATTTTCGTTTTAACAGCTTCACCGGTTGTGCACAAATTTGTACCATGATTTCGAGGCATAATTGGATTTGTTCACTTTTGCGTGAAAGCTCCTAATTTTTTTAATTACCGAGCCTTTTTCCTTCATTAAACGCCTGTGAAAGGTCGGCGGGACTTCAGATTCGGCATCTTGTAAAAACGAACCAGGCGCTTTGTAAGATTTCGTATCGTAACGACTACTTCTTAACACAATCACGCCCATTCTGAATTACGATTCCGGGGAGAGAAAACTCCAGCGGAGTTTTTAAGGCTATCATGAACTCCGCTGGAATTGGTGAATTGCCTTATGAGTTACTTTCGAGAATCCAAAACATTCAAAAATCCAACACTTAAGCAATGAAGGTTTATATATGCAACACGAAAATAGATTCTTTATCATAAATAGAAAAAAATATTTTTATTTAAAAATTTTAGATTATTTTTTAAATGAAAACAAATATAATTTAAATTATTAAACTATTACCTAGTTTATGGCAGAAAAATTAAATCGTTTTAACTCAAAGTTACGTCAAAATATCGAATTAGCGTATAAACGGGTATTAAATACATTCTTATAACTATGGCTTAAGCCGAAACATTTCGGTTTAAGCCAAAATTCGAATTACCTCGTTTATAGGGTAAAAAATATCGGATTATCCATAATTCGAATTATTTTTGGAGTAGCTATAAACTAGGTATATGAAAGTTGCAATGTGCTGGGTTAGCAATTACATAACGGCCATGTTTTTTTTAATGAACTGGGTTTTGGGAAATTGGCAAGGGAAATTTTGCAAAACATCAACTGAATCTATCTTCAGCGTATAGCTGAAACGTCAACTGTCGCCGTCGGCATTTATGATTTTCAATGCAAAGTTTGGTTTTGTAAATATCCAGTCAAGATACGCATGAGGATATTGTCTAGGGCTTAGAGAATAGGTTTCATATGTCTTTCATGAAATATCTTTGAATAGCGATCTTTCTTTGCGCTTTAAAGTTAAAAATGATTGTATATATTTTATATCAAAAGGCCAGTTTCCGTGAAAACATTTAGTAAATCTACTCCGTTAAAATTGTCAGATAACAATAGCCTCAATCTAGTTCTCCATATTTAGCCATAGGAGCAGCATGAATTTTTAAAATTTCTAGCTTTTTTTATTAATTTAAAAACATTTACACACCCTGTTTATTTGTAAAGGAATTTCAATTTTCTTGTCATGTCTGCTAGGCCGTAAAAGAGCAAGATCCAGTACCCCTGGGCGGTTTGATTGGATTAAGGGCATTTTCCTTCCCTCCTTCCTGCCCTTCTGACTTATTATATTTCGTAGTTTGTTCTTCCCTGTAAAAGTCATCCTAATCTTTACAAGATTTAAATGACCTTTTTCCTCCTGCTTGAAGTTGGCCGCTTTCTGGAAAGCAGTGAAATTTTAAAATTTCCCAGAAACCCCGATAAAGACCCAGACACTGACATATAGAATGGACTGCTTATGAGAAATTTTTCATGGCACCAATTTGTTCCATAGGCTACAAACCTTTTTTCACTCCATGTAAACACCGGAATCACTTTTGAAATTTACATCTTTTTAAATACGTACTTAAAACATTAAAACAACACAAATATTTTGTTTAAAAAAATTAATAAACACTATTTTCACTTTTTCACCCTTTAAAATGCCTTTTTTTCATTAATTTGCAAATTTTATGTGTATCTGATTTAAGTTCTTAACGCCTGTTTTAGCAACTGACATTCTGTATGTCAAAATCCGGGGGCTTATGGGGAAAAGAGCAAAAGATATAAACATCACTATACCCGTATATTTTTTTCTAATTGATTTAACCTGATTTTATTTCTGAGTGCTTCTGTCAGTTTGGGGGCTTATGGATGAGCGAGCGACTATACCTTTTTGGTGCCATCGGTTTGTATGGGAATAATTGCTGATGAGCAGTCCATTATTATATGTCAGTGGACCCAGATAGATCTGGATTTTCGGTTTTGTGTGGCGAAGAACCAGCCAGATCATTAAAAATACACGGCCAACGTCACCGAGCGATCTACCGACGATATTCGTAGGACGTACGCTAAAAAATGTCTTATGGCATATTCTGTAGTAGCGCGCTCAATATACATACTTCAATCGAGAGATAATTTGAAAACCTACAACTTTATAACTTGTTTTTTTTTTTTCGATCCGAACTCACGGTTTTCTTTTTTCGCCAAAATCGTTTTTTACACTTTCCGGGATTTTTTCGGTTAGGTTCGTCATGCATAATTCAAAAACAAAAACGCTATCTTTTTCAGATTTTTTTCCTATATGTCGCATATTTCTGGTTTACTGTTGCCAATTAACGCAAAATTTACACGAGACTATTGTAGATTGATTGGACTAGAAGTTTAGGCGCGTGAAGTTCAACAACAATATGTCTCAATTTCACAGGCGATTAATGCATGAAATAAGCTCGGTCGTTTAAAAAAATGTCCTTGCTTTAGACGGCCGTACAGTTAATTTTTTATTTTGGTATTAGGAAAAAAAATATAAACTTTTATTAAAAGTAGTTTAGTGTCGAAAAATAATGAAATACAAAAATTGCAGCAAAAAAAACCTAACCTGAAAATGCTGTCTTTTTTGCAGTGGCATTTTTGCTATATAAAATTTCAAAATTCAAATTTTAAATAACAGCTCATGACAGTCTTAACGAAGAAATATGGTTTCGAAAAAATGCTCTACGATATCGGGGAGCCGTAGACGAACGATTCCGCGAAAATGCTTTTTTTTACAAAAATCAGGATTTCACGAATATTTTTAAAAATTTCACTCCAAAAAAATGTGAATATTCAGATAGCCAAAAGGAACATTTTTAGCAAGTAACAAGTTTCTCGGTTTCTTTACTAAAAAGTAAAAAATAAATGAAAAACAAGCGATTTTTAAAGGTTTTTTGAGTTTTTCTCCATAAATGAGGCCCTAAGCAATTCTTCATAACATATCAATCGAAAGATAATTTTAATACCTACAACTTTCTGATTTAACTTTTTCGGGTTCGAGCTCAACTTTTTTGTTTTATTAGCGAAAGCCCGTTTTTTTGACTTTCGCGAATTTTTTAGGTTAGGTTCGTCAATGAAATTCCGGAAAAAAATATGCTAACTTTCTTTAAATTAATTGTTCTACACGCTCATATTTTTTGTTTCCTGCCTTCAATTGTCTGGAAATTACCATTGTGAAATCGTAGATTGATTGGACTACTAGCGTGAAATTATTGGCGGGATTCGCCTCTTATTTCTGTTACGAAGATTAAATTTTTACTATGTTATCCCCAGCAGCGGGTCTTTAATTTAACTTTTTCCAACTCAGCATTGATGCACCAGCAGAGAAAAGGGCACACCTAAATCTGTCACTACCTAACCGTCTATTACTTTGGTTACATATATTTAGATCTTGTATTTTTTTAGCCATGGTGAAGAATTTTAGGTGCATTTAGTCAACTTGGTATAGTTACCAATGCTAATAAAATCAGCATTTTGAAAGTGACAAACCAAGGATGGTAGCACATAAGGGGGTCGTACATAAATTACGTGAGGCGACTTTTGCAATTTTTCGAACTACTTCTGATGTAAATAATTAACAATTTTGAATTTAAAAAAATATATATTAAGGAAATCATTATTCGGACATTAAAGCTGCTCCGAAATGTTATGCAGTCAGTTCCTGTAATCCAGCAAATTTTTCACTGCCTTCGCGGCAGTTGTCATCATGTTTTTAATACTTTCTGACCAGCATAAAGTCTTGCACTAAATGGACATGTCACCGGCAACTCTTTGCAAGAGAACCTGCACCGTTTTTCTTCCTCCATAAATCAGGTGAGATGAGTCCGGTCATATCTTCTGCTTTGGCATCTCACCTGCACAAATATGCCCGCCCGCTCAAACCAAACGGGTTCCGTTCCTTTTTTTGTTCTTATTTTCGCGAAATTCAAATGCAGTTAAAGCAAGATCTCAGATCCAACATCAGTGCCAACTCTGAATGGCGTGCATAAGTCAGGTTAACCTGATGATGTACGGGATTCGAACATCGTCCGTCTATCGCGAAATAGTTTCAAGAACAGGCTGTGTACTTAACTGTCCCAAAACTTGATGTTTTTTATGATTTTTAGTTTCTTCCTCTTTCTTGTGTTTCTTGACGATGCTCCTTAACCTTATCTCGCGGATTCTAGTGGAATTGGTGTGGAGTGCACCTATCGTTATCTGATTTGTGTCCCATTAGAACTGGGCCAAAGAACTGGCAATAAATCATTGAGACGCAACAGGTAGGCCAGGTGAAGCCAATTTTGGTACTTGATTGCGACACTGGGAGATGCACAAAAAATCCCTGTCATCGCCCACAACATTTCCAATAAATTTGTCCCCTTAACAGGTACCTACGCCTCCTGTATGGATTGTATGGAAGCCGTGGGCAGCCTTAAGTCAATGCGGCAGTTGCCTTCAGGCTGATACACAAGGGCTAAGAGGATTTTTATGGCTTCAGATTGTTTGCTGGACCATTTCTCAGTGCATTGGCTCTTTGCATCTTAACGTTTCGTTAAATTACCTCGCTGATCACAAATCATTGGCTTTTACAGCGCTGATATTTGTTTTACGACAGAAGAGGACCGCTTTGATGTTGCGCCGACCGGTGCTTGATGGATCCGGGCTCCTACTGGACATAGGTACAGGTTTCAGCACTAAAATTATGCCCTGAACCAGTGTCATTAGGGTTATATGACCTCAAGGGATTGAATAGTTTGCCAACAAACATTGCAGACAATTGCATTGACAAAATGCCAATGAGTTATAGTTTTGTCAAATCGTAAAAATCAATTTGATTATCTTTAGTCATTATTGGTGTATCATAAACGTACCAGAGGACAACAGCATAAGAAATATTTTTTGTTATTCGTGTAGAAGGATCTGCGGCGCACCTTAGTAATTAATTTTTTCGCAATCGTTTTATTAATCTTCTTTGTAAGATCTCTAAAGAAGTTTTATATACATCTATACGTATTTGCACTTAGTTTTGACACGGAACCATCGAATCATTACAGTGCGGTTTATTATATTTGAGCCCTTTGCAGTTCATCGGTGCTGGAATAAACATAGTCCAGGAGGTGAAGTAAATTTTCTCCTAAAAGTTGAATCAAAATCCTGACACTGATATATATTTTTTTTTTAATTTGTTCACTTCGTTCACTTTAACCCCCAAAAAACCACCCCCTAAAAAAGTTCCATTTTTGGCTAATACTTCTCACACAGTACGTCTTATCATAAAATAGTGTTTCTAAAGTTAGTAGATTATGCGATTATCTACAAAAAATATATCATACATTTTCCCATAAGGATTACCATTCCTGAGCCCAGGCTGCTGTCCTTTTTAGTCTTAGGTAGTTTGAAATCTTATCGAAATCAAACAAGTCAAGTCTTCCTTCGTTAGTAGTCAATACATAGTTGCATTTTGGTCTTAATTCTTCTCGAAAATCTTCGTCGTTCTCATCCTTCGATGTTTTTGGCCATGACTCTTTTTCTTGTAAAAGGAATTCCGGGCCTTGAGTCCACCGTCCATTTGAGACGTAGTTAGGAGGGAACCTTGCTTTCGTGGCTTCGTCTGCAATGTTCAATTTTCACGGTATCCAATACCAGTCTGATGTTGCGAAGCCTTCCAATATTTCTGATATCCTAATCGGCGGTGGTCTGATTGTATCCAACTTATCACTGTTTTTGAGTTCTGGAGTGACTCATATACACATTTGTCTATCTTGACGTCATGGCCCTCAATTATTACCTAACACGGCAGCTTGAAGTTCTAGACGAGGTATGGACATCAGCTTCCGCGGGGCACAGCGGGATCTGGCTGCTACAAGTGACAACGTCACCTTTTCTGAGCTCACTATCCTAAAATAGGCGACAGCTGCGAATGCTGATTTACTTGCGTCTACAAATACATGGAGTTGCCCTCAGTAGATTAGATGAACGGCACCTGGGTATACGAAACTGCTCAACTATGGGCAATAAGCCAAATCATTGTTTCCAATTCTTGTAGATTTCGTCGGATATTAATTCATCCCATTGAATTCCTGATCGCCATACTGCCTGAACCATGATCTTTGAATATATCATGAAGTTATCCAGTAATCCGAAGGGGTCAAACACGGACATGGTAGGACTTAGTAGTTCTCTTTTTGTAGGTCGTCTTCTCTGATTTATAATGTCCTTAAACAGAAACCGAATTCATCGGTTTGCGTATAACATTGCATACCCAGAATCCCTTGGCCATGATCTTGTGGTTCTACGTTCATTTTAACTCTTGCTTCTTGTATTGCGTGATTTCTATCTATGGCTTCCATCACGCGAGTTACATCCCCAACAACATCAAATGATAATTCTAATCTCAGCTTCCAAGAATCAAGCAAAATCGGACGGAAATGTGAAATCCGACCAGATTTTGTTTCATTCGCGAAGGAGATGAAATTAGATATTCCTTAAATTCCCCGACTGAATATGAAGCTTCACTTCACTTCACTTCAATTTAAATTCTTGGCGAGTTAGTGAGAACCAACTCGTCAGCATAAAAATAATAGTTAGAATCTAAGTTTGACAAAGAGTCATAAGTTAGTCTTAAGACCATCGTCGCGGGAAAAACACTCCTAAGAGTTGTTTCGCGATTATTTTTTTTTATTTTTCTATTTTCCAATTTTAAATAAAGTACTTAAGTATATTTTTGGTTTTTAATTGTGTTTTGTAGAATAATAGAATTTAACTCGCGCGTTGAATTTGATAGTTTTATATCAGAGTAAATCCACCTTTGCTGTGTATCAGTTCGACGTTTTTTATTGTTTCGATGGCCTCTATTTCTGCTTGAAAACAGTCAACGCAGTCGTCTACGTAGTGCTTGTCTATAATTGCTTTCCCGGCCCAGGGGGACAATTCCTCAAAGTCTGAATCATTTTTATTTTTAACATATTGGGCCAACGAAGGAGAACATGTGGCACCAAATACCATAGCCGTATTTTCATATACATACTTCAATTAGTTTCCTGTTGCTACCACCTCTCCACAAGAAGTTGTCAATTCCGATAAATATTTTAGGGGTGATATTGTCATACTCAGCGTTTGGCAACTTTCGTATATGCTTATACCTTTTACTTAGTTCACTTAAATTTAAACTCTGCGTTGGTAGGTCATCTTTCGTACAGTATGTACTCTTCTGAGGTGAAAATTCTCGGCTAGTTTTCCGACTCCACAGATTTCTAAATTGACTAATTTTGATGGCTCAATTGCAGTACGATTTCCAAACCATTGTAGTTTAATTGAATCCTTTCTACCGTTCAGTCTTAGTTCTTTGGCTATATCTTCATCGATCAGTGTAAGCGCTGATCCTTCATCAAACAATGCGTGTGTTGTTACTGTTCCATTTGGCCCGAAAAGTATCTGAATAGGATATTCTTTCGTTTATGCGTTAAAGTTGAGAACAGGCTGAGGAGTTCCAATTCCTACTTTTTTGTTTTCAGACCTGCAGGGCTCTGTGTGCAGTAGAGGATGGTGTCTTCGAGAACAATTGGAAATCGTACATATATTATTTTTTCTGCATGCTGTTGTATCATCTCCAGTACGAAGACAAGAGAAGCAGATGTTTTCTTTGACATATTTCCATCGGTTATCACAGCTCATACTTAGAAACTGTTTATATTCGGCCAGGATGTGTCCACTTCTACACAAATGAACTCTCTTCCGCAGTCGGTGTATCCGAGCTCATATAACATCTCTAAGTTCAAACGCAAGGTTCATCGACACCTACTCATGCACCCTCCAGACCCCTAACCTATCCTTTCTATTCTATCCTTCAGATCAAGCTTACTACTATACATTGCACCATGACTCGAACGACATGACGGACTAGTAGTACAAAGGGTGACTCCTAAGCTTCATCGTATCACAAAAAAAATGACATGAGGGCGCGTTTGAGTTGTCAGCCGTATGTAGCATCACATCAGGATATCTTGAACGAACCAGTTGTTTATTATATTTGTTTTTAAGTTGTTCGTTGGCCTTAGGTTATATAAGGCCCATTAGGGTATATAAGGCCATTCGTCTACCCTGCCTCCAAATCTTGGCAAGTCGTGGAGCTTTCTGTCAGGCCTTCTTGGAATAAATTCTCCAAACTGGAAACTATGTGGCACTGTCCCTGCATTAACTTTGTCGTAGTCGGCTGTGGCGTGGTTGGCAATGGTGACATCGGCGGTGTTAGCGTTACCACTGTTAACGTCGGCTTTGACGTTGGTGACGTTGGCGGTAGTGGCATCAACATTGGTGGCGTCGGCGGTGTTGGCATTAACATTGGTGGCGTCGGTGGAATGTTGTTTTAATAATTTGAGTTCATTTATGAACTCGTTTCTCATGGTACGTACGATGTCCATAAATTCAACCTGCATTCTTTTGACTCGTTCTTCAAGTTGTCGTGACCATGCGGCTACGATTTCTGGACTATTATCTTCACTGAGGCACTTAGCATCGACCATTGTCGGTTCATCTTCACTGGAACTTTCTATTTTCAACGTCTTGGTGTTCCTTGGCATTTTAATTATTCTGTGTAGAGCCAACAAAAATGATGCGACGCTTTTCTCTTCTCACAGATAAAATAAAAAAAGAAAGAATAAAGCTGTTGGCGTTAAAATTAAAATCTACACGCTGAATATAAATGTCTTTTATTCTTAAAAAATACAAATTAAAATGAACTAAAATAATTTTTCAATATTTACTTCTTGTGTCCAGCTTTCGTTTTCCTTTCTTCACGTGCGTCCTCAATTTTCCTCTTTTCCTTACGGTCACCAGTAGGTAATCACTCAACTTGCCTCTATTTCCTTTTGTCATGTCAGTTTCGTTCTTTGTTTTCGTTCAGTCTAGGTTCGTCCGTTGTTTGTCGTTTTAGTTTCGTTGTTGCGTGTCATTATTTGCCCGTTATTTTTTGTTAGTTTTTCTAACACTGAGATGGAGGAAAAAATTATTCTAGGGGGCGACTATCCACACTATCCACTAAGAAGCAGGATCTATACCGTCCTATGAAATTTTGTTCATAACTTCTGCCTCGATGCACAAAAGAGCTAAGGCGTTTAGCTTTTCTTGGTTCAAGTTAGATGTTAGATAATTTATCACCCGTTTCAAGCAAAAGAAAAGTTTTCTTCACCCGAACAAGTCGCTGGTGTACCTAGAGCCATGCCAAATGCTATATCCAAGTTTAGAAAATGCTTCACAAAGTCTGTTATCGTTGGAACGAAGCTAGACTTTTCAATGATCCAGAATCTTATTTTACCAAAATTCTTTCAAAAGAAGCGAGGCATTGAAAATTAATGTTTTCTTGAACTAAGTCTGTCTCTAAATTTAAATCATTAGGATACCTTTCTTCGAAGAAAATGGGGTTTTCTGTAAGGGTTGATGATGGCAATTCAATAATTTTGGTCAGAAATAAAAACTTTTAATTGCAGCTGTTGTGAGCCGTGATACAGTTTCAAGAAATTGTGGTTCTCCGGGATTTCCAGTAGTTACCGCAAAATTTGCTCTTTTTGGTCAAGTCTGACAAGTACTTTACAGTTACAGTTTTGCTAATGTCTCCGCTTCAGCACGCTCAATACGAATTTGAACACCCGCTTTAGTGCAGCGAACGAAATACGGAGGAAATGTTTGTTTGCTAACGTTCAGGAAAAACAAATTCTCTAGAAAAATCTTGTGGATTTACCACTATTATAGTTATTTGAACTAGCTTCTCTCGGGATTGCTTTGTCATCAGTTCTGATACTAGCCAATTTTCCACTAGTGCTAATCGTAAAACTATTTTGTAAGAAGTCAGTTTATTCCATCTTCGTTCATCATACTGGGAAGTTAATCGTGTGGACCGAAGGGGTCAAACCCACATCCCAACTAGTTTTCCCGTTTTCTTTGGAAGACATGCCCTGGCAAGAAAAGTCCCTGATCGGCATATAGGCTCTTTTCATAAATACGTGATTGCGTAAATCGATCATGTGCATGTTATTCAAAAAAGGAAATGTGTAGGCATCATTTGTTCAAAATTGCAACTAGTAGAGTCAATCTGTATTTTTGATTTGAAAATTTACACCGGGGATTTTTTTCATAAATCGTTCGGGGTCATGAAAAAAGCTTAAACCTAGATTTATGACCTCCCACTGTCGCAGTCGCTACTTGTATATACGCTTTTCGTTGTAGTAAGTTTTATTCAAGTATCGATTCAGTTTCTGAATTGTAATAATTTCAAGTACAGTGTTTTTGGTTACGTCATAATTTGGACTCTCACTACTACTATGAAATACACTTGGGGAATTTATATCATGTATGTATACACTGTACGCAGAAACAATTTTAAAAAAACATAGCCACACAAATATTGTTGTATTAAAATAATTTTGAATAATTGTACCTAAGAGTTTTAGTTAGCAGTTTAATTAAATAGGAAGTCGCCTATTTAAGTTATATTAAATAACGGTTATATAATTTAACGGAAAATAAAAAGATATGTTTTAAAATTATAATTTTTCTTATTGGCAATATATTATTATTTATATTGCAATGAAATAAGGAAAGACTATTAAAATAAGTATTAAAATTTCACCCAGCACTTGCAGTTTCCTGGAAAACCCAAAAAGTTTTTTGATGTATTTTTCTCGGAATCAGTGCACTGTAGAAAAAATAAATGAGCTTCTCTCAATCCCCTCCAACCCACTGCACAGGGTGGTCTTACATATAATTCGATGTTAAACCAAAATTATTTTTGTCACAGAAAATATATCGAGCTTCCAAAAATCCCAAAAACAAGTTTTTAATATATATTAATTAAATAAAAGACCCGATTATGGCGTGACATTCCGTAATTTTCTTTATTTAACTCAGTTAAATGAGCCCCAATTACGGATTACTGAACTCTTCTTTTAAAAAAGAATTTCACTTGACATGCGGGTGTGCTGTAAAAAACGACAATCCAAACTGAAGCTGTCAAATCAATTTTCGGCATTGACGATCATTAATTACGTAAACTTATACAGCATATTCAGTGACGTCTATGCCCAAGTAAAAGTATCTTCTTGTGATTAAATTGACGACAAAATTTATCACCCTTTACAATTCTGATTTATTTTAACGAAGTCTCAAAATAAATACAACAAATCAAAAATGAAGCGCCGCAGACGACACAGTGATACAGAAAGTTGCGATGCGTACGTTCTGTGGTTGCCATGTTGAGATGTCATCCCTGATGGGCTGTATTTTTAAAGAAATTAAAAAATATTATGACAACTTCTCGTCCTTTAAAATAATTTCTGATATATATGAGGTGTTAATGGCCAACAATACAGGAAACATTTGTTCGGAGCGATACTTTAAGACTGTACAAATTAAGAAGTTCAAGTCCTCGTTTAGGCTAATGGCACGATGTGATGTGAGGGAAGTTGTAGGCGGGAATGGAATTTTCTCAGGGTTTATGAGATAAAATGTAAGGATTTATTAATTTGATACTTTTTTCGGGTTACAAATTGTAATTTTAAATGCACTAATATACATAAAATACATAAATACTAAAAATAATTTTCATTCGTCCGTTCCACTTTCTTTTTGGATTAACTCAACTAATAAATCGATGCTGTTATGAATCAAGTAAGTCGCAATATACTTCTCTGTGTTATGTGTGTACATTTCATTTATATGTGTACATTTCAGTGAAGCAGTTGCCGTGGCAAAAACTAAATGATAATATTTTGTCAGGACATAACTTTTTTACTTTGCTCAATAATTGTGTATAAGGAGCAAAAGATGACGTCGTTGATGGCTTTGAAGGGTTGTGGACTTTATATAGCCACGCTAAAGCGGTGTTCGCAAAACATATAGGGCTGCAAATAAACGCAGAGAAGAGTAAGATTCTAATTCAGTCAAGGGTGGAAAGAAGAAGAAGAAACCACAATACCACCTGGGGGGAATATAGCTTTGAACGGGTAAACCAATTTAACTACCTGGGGTTGACAGTCAGCGAAGATAACGATGAAACGATAGACGTACAAAGAATGCCGCGAACAGAACATACTTCTCACTACTGCCAGTAATGAAATCCAGAGACATCCACAGAAAAACTAAAATAAGAATCTACAAAACCATCATACGTACAGTAGCTACAAATTGATGTGAAGCTTGGAGTATCTCCCAGAAATTCGCATACAAGCTGGATATTTTTGAGAGGAAGGTTCTCCGAAGGATATACGGCCCAATCAATGAAGACAGTGCATGGAGAAGGAAGGAAGTGATAACAGAAAGCAAACCCAAGGCCGACCTATTAGCTTCTCTGTTCGCCGCAAATTCTTCTTTACCCGATGCTGCTATGTCACCCCCACTCTCGAGAATACCACCCACTCAATGGACGGAGTTCACTTCAGGACTCGCGAGGTGTTTAGGTGTCTCAAAGAACTCGACGCCAATAAATCCACTGGTCCCGACAAAACCCCCCCTATGGTACTTAAAAAATGTGCCTCACCTTTGGCTAAACCTCTGCGCAAACTTTTTGCCCTGTCTTGCTTCTCCGGAGTGTATCCCGACTCTTGGAAACTAGCTCATGTTCAGCCAATCCCAAAAAAAGATGAAGCCAGCGACCCCTTAAACTACAGCCCAATAGCAATTACTTCTGTTCTCTCCAAAATCATGGAGACAATAATCAATAAAAAGCTGATGAAATATCTAGAATCCAAACCAAATTATATACGACAGGCAATACGGCTTCAGATCTAAACGGTCTACTGGCGATCTGCTTGTGTGTTTAACCGAGCGTATCAACCAAAGCATTCACAGCTTTGGTGAGTCTAGCCTAGTTGCTCTAGATATATCAAAGGCTTTTGACAGAGTATGGCCCCCAGCTCTGTTGAATAAACTCCAAACTATTGGTATACACTTAGTTCTAAGGAACTAGATTAAGAGCTTTCTTTCAGGCCGTTCAATCAAGGTAGTATTGGATGGCGTCGAATCCAACCCCCACGCCATTTTGGCCGGAGTTCCCCAGGGGTCAATTCTCTCACCCGCACTTTTTCTAATCTTCATTAATGATCTGCTCCCAATCCCCTCCAACCCACTTCACTGCTTCGCTGATGACGGTACTCTGAATTTCTCTTACTCCTTCGACAATATAAGACAAGCACGTGCCAGACCTTGTCTTTACCACTGTCAACTGATGTCGGCTTCGATCAACCGGGATATCGAATCGATTCTTCATTGGGGCGAAATGAACCGCGTCGAATTCAATGCCACAAAAACGAAGCACTGTCTGATCTCCAACAAAAATTGTACCGACCTTCCTCCTGTCTCGGTGGATGGATAGAATCTAACGGCTGACTCAACTCTCAACATCCTAGGGGTAACTTTAACGGAGCATTTTCGATGGAACGATCACATATTTCAAATCGCCAAACAAGCCTCCCAATGCCTTGGATTTCTCAAGAGATGCAAGTTCCTCCTCCAGCCGGCCGCATTGGCTACAATATACAAATCCTACATTCGGCCGCGCCTCGAATACAACTCGTATATCTGGGCAGGCTCCCCAAAAACCTCCTTGGCTTGTCTCGACAAGGTGCAAAATCGTGCCCTCAAACTCATTGGTGATGGCCCTTTCGCGCCTCCATAGACACCTTAAGCCACCGTAGGAATGTAGCAGCCCTCGACATACTTTATCGCTATTACCATGGCGACTGTTCCACTGAAATTCAGGACCTCCTGCCTGCACGGCAATACTTTTCCCGCAACACAAGACTAGCCCGCTCGGCTCACCCCCATACCCTACAGCCCCCTCGTTCACGCACAATACGGTTTAGAAGTTCGTTTATGAATAGAACAACTCGACTGTGGAATAATCTCCCGCAGTCGGTATTTCCGAACTCGTACAACATCTGAGAGTTCAAACGTGAGGTCCATCGTCATTTTCTTCTACACCCTCCAGACCCCCTCTAACCTTTCCTATTCTCCTATATTCTTCAAACCAAGCTTACTACTAGACATTGCACCATGAACGGACGACATGACGGACTGGTAGTACAAAGGGTTACACGGTGTAACCTAAGCTTGGTTTTTTCATATAAAACGAAAAAAAAACGAATACCAATTTCGGTGATCATTTAAATACGTGATGTGTTTTTGTTTTAAATTGCACCCACCTCCCCACCCTACCGAAACTTACCATATATTTTAGTAATTTTACAATTACAAATCTTTTTAGGTTACAACAAATCGATGAATCTTTTATGTCAAAACATTACACTGTTTACGCTGAAAACCGCAGTCTTAAAATATGGGTGTCACCCTTGAAAATGCACAAAACTCCTTTTTAAGGGTTTCGCTATAATTTCAATTATAATCAAAAGCAATCCAATGAAATACACTTTTTCAATAATTATTTGCGAAAATGGTTGATTTATAACAAATCAAACCAAATTTTATGATAGGATATTACTAAAGGGTTAAAACCATCCCTATATCAACCAAAAATATAAAAAAATAGTACAACATTTTTTTTCCCAACTTTATGCTTCAAATTCGATTAAATGCGTATTATCAGGCAAAACTAAATTAAGTAAGGGAGTAAAACTACCCCTAAGGGCTAGTCGGTGAGAAGGAAAAAATGCTAAAAAATAAATATTTGACACATAGGGAAGATTAATGTTGGAACCGAACTACGTTTTAGGGTGTAGTTGAAAATTTTAAGTTTTCTCAAAAATTGGTTGACCGCATAACTTTTTAATTAATTTATTGTAAATAAAATAGGTACTTTTTCTATGTTTTTTTAAATATCTCCTTTCCTGCTTTCTTTTAGTATAACATATGCTTTGGGAGCTCTTTATTATGTAATTAAATAAAGATTAAATAAAACTAGTAGGGATGTGGGTTCGACCCGATCGGTCCACACAATCAACTTCCCACTATGATGGATGTTGAATATTATGATTGGATATTTTAATAATAAATAAACAATAGTAGTCCAGTCAAATTAGACATTACAGTTTGCATTAATTCCCAACAAGCTGGATTTTTGTGCAGGCCTTGGATGCGTCATTACAAATGACATGTCAAAAGTCCCCATCGATCCCGCTTGTGCGTTGTTTTTTATTCGAGGTCAAAGGTCACAAATTTGCGTTTTTTGCGTATATCTCTGAAACAACGCGAGCTATCGAAAAATGGTTTAGACAAAGTTTGTAGATCGTAAAATTGTCTACAAAAAAGATCTCAACACTTTTCTTCTACAAAGCATCGTTTTCGAGATATCGTGACTTTAGACCGCAGGAAAGTCGAATTTTCGACCATATGCACACATTTCCGCACCACCTCTGAGGTAGTGTACACGGCGCTTTTTTTTAACGTGGTTTCCCCAGTAGGAATACTCCACAATATATTTTGATCGAGAGAATGTAATGGGACACTATTTTATTTAAGATTTTTTTTTATTTAAATTTAATGAAAATTTTAACAACAAGAAAATTACCTCATCGTTCATCATCAAATTCTTCATAGTCACTCGTTTCTTCCTCTTCACTGTCTTCTTCCTCTTCTTGCTCGATTTGTGTAGACGAGAGATATATCAGTTCATCAATTTCGAAACAATCTTCATCTGTTGCATTTGATTCAATGTTGGTGCAAGATTGGCCTTGACAATTGGTACATACCGATGAACAATACAATCCAACTTTTCTGCACCCGCAATTGTTTGTGCGGCCTTTTTTGCAATTACAAAAAATTGTATTGAGTAATTTTTCTGGAGCAGGTGGCAGTAAAGTCTGGATTGGCTACAAACTATTATTCATCAATTTCCAGCCCCAATCTTCAGGATTTATATCATTGCCTAGCCACACTTGCACTTGGTAGAACACACGAAACAAGTGTTGATAAGCAGAAGCAGATGTTGGAGTGAGACAAGATAACTGCACTCTCTTATTGTTTCTTGTATTTTTCACAAAACCCAAATATCTATACTTATCTATCGATTCTATTTTTTTGGAGCTCCATAAATTGCAAGGAGAACTCGAATTCCATTGGTGAGGATAACATCTGCTGACGAGTTAATATTTGTAAATACTTTTGCGTTATCAATCAAGTCTTTACGTTTTTCAAACAATTTGAATACTGTCCTGATGCGTGGAAGTAAGGAAGCAGTGAGAAAAATGGAGTGTCGCAGGCAGATGTTTCTCAAGGCCAACCGCTCAATAAAATCACGTTAAAAGAAAAAGCGCCGTGTACACTACCTCAGAGGTGGTGCGGAAATGTGTGCATATGGTCGAAAATTCGACTTTCCTGCGGTCTAAAGTCACGATATCTCGAAAACGATGCTTTGTAGAAGAAAAGTGTTGAGATCTTTTTTGTAGACAATTTTACGATCTACAAACTTTGTCTAAACCATTTTTCGATAGCTCGCGTTGTTTCAGAGATATACGCAAAAAACGCAAATTTGTGACCTTTGACCTCGAATAAAAAGCAACGCACAAGCGGGATCGATGGGGACTTTTGACATGTCATTTGTAATGACGCATCCAAGGCCTGCACAAAAATCCAGCTTGTTGGGAATTAATGTAAACTGGAATCATAATTTAGTCTATTTTGACTGGACTATAGGCAATATAGAATATATGTATAATACCGAGAATTTGTCACAATTGTTTATCAATATTTTCGCTTAAATGTCAAACTAAATGTGCGCTTAGGATGACGAAAATGTATATAAAATTGATGTGTTAATGTTTTTCGGCACCTCAATGAAGTCGATATAGTTTTTAGTTCGCGCGGTATCGTGCAGGTACAAAAATCACTTAAGTCATTTAAACCAAAAAACCGGTGGACGGAATATTATAAAAATCGTATCAGATTATATTGCCGCTAATACGCTTCGAACGGCACCTCAAGTAAGTCAATATCTTTTGTGGTTCGGGCCATATCGTGCAGGTACAAAAATCACTTACGCCGCTTAAACAAAGAAACGGCTCGACCGAATTTTATGAAAATCTTGTCAGATCATATTTTGGTTAATACTCTTCGAACGGCACGTCAACTAAGTCGATATCTTTTATAGTTCGCGGGATATCGTGCAGGTACAAAAATCACTTAAGTCATTTAAACCAAAAAACCGCTGGACCGAATATTATAAAAATCTTTTCAGAGTATATTGTCGCTAATACCACAGAGTACTTAATATACAGAGGGAACAACGAAGAACAAAATGTGTTATCAAATTATTTTGAAGTAAAGCTTTTGCAAGCTTTTTGTGAGAGACAATATCAAATTTGAAGAGAGAAAATTCTGTCCAATTTAACTTTTTCTCACGACTTCGTTGGGGCAGCAACAAGCGCCGGGCAGAGGGTCTTACCTTACACACATACATATAAATAATGTGCCAGCATATTATTATGGAGAAAGTTGATAGGAGCATTCCGGTGCGGTAAGGGAAATTCGAAAGGGGGGGAGGTTTTTTCTAGTCCCAAACATCTGCTATGAGTGTTTTTTTTTTTCATTTATGCACGTACGAAGAAAAAAACAAAGTTTTCTGTCCATGAACAAAATTAAATTTTGGTGGATAGCATAAAAAATCTACCTTTATTGTTATTATTGTAAAATGTGAGAGTACTTAGTTTGTTTTATTTATAACTGATAAAGAAGAATTGTTGTGGTCATCTTTGTTATGATGTACGACAGGCTATGTAATGTAAATTTCACCTGGTGTGGTTTTTTAGGGGGGTTAAAAGGGATAAAATTTAGTTTTTCATGATTAGCTCGAAAACTATTGATTTTTGAGATATATAATTTTTATAAAAATTAAACTTCATTAAATGTTCACAAGAAATGGAAGGAAACTATTGTAGCATACATTTTTAACCGTCAAAGACCTACAATTATATGGTGCGGATTTTTAAAACCAGGGCTAAAGATGACTAACTAACTTACTATCAAACCTAATTGCAAAAATTGCGATACCAGTTTTATTATTTGATGAATCCCATCAGCTGACCAACCAGCAACGATGATTCATACAAAGTAAGTTTTCTTCTTGTTTGGAGACAGCGCTCGCCATCCCGGCACTGATCGTTAGGTCAGGTTAAAATGGCTGCCCACTTAAGCCCGACATTGGGCACATTGTGATGCCATCCTATGTAGTGTTGGAACAAAGTTCAGGCCATTTTAAGCCATTTTGAGCTTTTGATAAAGCGACAGAGGTTAGGAGCACCAATATTTTGCAGCTCGCTTAATCTATTAAGGAAGGGTGAGCCAAGGAAGGTCCTCTTTTTCTTCCGAGGGCGGGACATGTACAGAGAATATGGGAGACAGTTTCTTCTTCTTCTTCATTACCACAACTTCTTCATAAGTCGTTGTGGGGAAGTTCTAATCTTTCGGCGTGCGGGCAAAGGTACAGTGACCGGTCAGCACCTTTACTATATGGCTTACCTCATTTTTGGTTCAACTGACCAAGAGATGTTGAACGCTTTGCGTCCAAAGTTGGCCACATTGCATGAAGAGTGCCGCACACCGTTGCTGTGATCCAACTCAACCCAGCTCGAGCCAAGCTGATTTTCCTCACAGCTTGTTTGTAGGAGGCAAGGGCATTCCCATCCGGGTTAAGTGGGGTGTGCTTTCCACTTCGTTTCCCTGTCTGCAAGCTCATCAGCAGCAGGTCGTTACCAAAACATTTTTGATTTGATATGGTCCTGTAAATTGAATTGGTTGAAGCTTATGACTTTCTCTGGTAGATGGTCGTTCATATGTGGTTAATACGAGGTCGTTAAGTGAATACGGTTTATGCGATGTATGCATCCATCGATTAATGACTTCTTCTTATTTAACGGCTCTACAATCGCTTTACCGTACCGCCCTCTCGTAACTATTCTCGCCACCAATCCCGATTCTATCCAGCCATCCTTCCAGCGAACGTTGGGTTTCCCTCGCTATCGCCCTCATAGATGTTACCGTAGAGAACTTTCCGATCCTGTCCATCTTCACTCATAAAAGCTAGATACCCTGTCCACTGGGACCTACCGCGCTTTGATTTCTCCACAACATCTATGTCGCTATAACGCTCGTAGATCTCGTCGTTGTAAAATTTTCGGAATTGTCCTTTATCTCCATCATCATTGGCACTACAGCCGTCTGTGAGCCTAGGCCTCCTCAAGAACTTTCGTTCAATGATCTTGGTCCTGTATCTCTGTGTTCTGGTTGGTAACCCAATTGTAAGTTCATTTTTATGTCACCTTTATATCTCTTCCTAGGTCTTGTAACCCTAATCGCTCTGGCCTTTGGAGGAACAGGAAGTTTGGGGCACTTCTGCAGGCATTCCCATTACATGTCCTATCTAATGTAGGCGTGATATATCTATGGTTGTGGCAGGTTCTTTATATATTTAGTACAATTTGGGGTTGTATCTTCTTCACAACAATTTTCCGAAGGAAGTTACTGTCGAACAAGGTTAAGAGGTTAGAGTGCTTGGATTTGAAGTGTCATGACACACTGCAGTAGGTTTTGTTGGCTTTTAGAAGCCGTGCGCGTATTTCTAGTACCATGCTATAGTGGGCTGCTACTATTGACTCAAGGTAGGTAAATACTTTTACCACTTCAAAATCGTATTCCTCTACCTTGATTGTGAGACCAATGTTAGGTGTTCTTGCAGACGAGGCCACCATATATGTACTTTGTTTAGCTTTCGTTGATTTGCAGTCCCAGCTTTCGTGCCGCCGGTTCAATCTGGGTGAAAGCTACTTGTACTGTTCTTGATGGTCTTCCGATGATGTCAGTGTCATAAGCCATCAGTATTTGTGGAGGATTCTGCCCTTTAATGTCACCCCTGGATTATTTTCTCCAACACTAAGTTGAAAAGGCCGGTCGGAGTCCATTATAGACCAGACCTATAAGGACAGTGGTCCGGACGTTTAAATCCTTATCGCAGATAATGTCATTTAAAATCTTCCAGCCGAATGACATGCAATGAAGATGAAGATTTTACTTTGTTAGATGCTGTGAATTATAATCAATGTTAAACAAACGTAGGGGGTGTTCTTGTCAAGGACTTACTTTCTTTGTAAGTCGATAATGAAAATTTTAATGAAAGACTGGTATTTAGAAGAGGCACTTGATACCGTTGTTTAAGCACTATTTCTACCAAGAGGTGTCGAAAAACACTTTTCAAAGTACACGTGTGGAAAATGCTTAGTAGAGAAACCATTGATTTGTAAAAACTGTGATATTAAATAAGGAAAAAGTTTCATTACAGTGCTGTTTTTATGATTACTGTTTTTTCTTGTTACAAAGATTGAAAAGACACCGTTTGGTCAAAATAGGTACACACAAAATCATGGTAGAAATAGTGTTAAAAAATAATTTCTCAGATGAGGCTTCTATAAACTAATATATATTCAAAACAAAGGTTGAACATTGTAATAATTGCAAGAATATTTATTAAAACAAGGAGAATGGCTTGGACTTAAAAATGAGTCCCTTTTAAATAGTAAAAATTACATAAACAGTACTAATCCGGGGTCTTACATTCGCCTTGACAACTTCTTTTTGATTTGGGTAAAGCTCATATCAAAATTTTTGGGAAGGAGTTTAGTGAACGGTCGCAAGAAATTCCATTAAATCAAAACCTATGCAAAAGTGCTATACCAGAAAAGACAAAAACATTGCTAATAACGATTAATAAATAGCTTGGTGTACTGTATGCCCTCCATATTTCCCTCTTATCCTCTTTGTTCTTGCCGTATATGCAAATATAGTTGTGCTTGTTTGATCACAACAAATCGTGGGTTGTGTCTACGTTTTAAAATGCGCCTACGGTGGTGTTATATACTATGCAAAATATAAACTCGCAAAATATAAATTCGAAGGAGTATATACTATCGTTTGTGAAAAAATTGCATGATCTACAGTTGTTATTGTAATTATTTTTGCGATAAAACCTACCATTTAAGAGATATTTGTTTTTGAATGTTGGATCTTGGAAAATTTTGTAAAGTAAGTTCGATAGATTGGACTAGATGTATTTTTGTTGCAGTAAGCACTTTGGGAACGAGTCCCCCAAATTTTGACAGCAAGTGGTGTCACGGCTCCCAAGTTATGTTCAAAACATCAGGCCAGTTCAAAGAAA
This sequence comes from Thereva unica, assembly GCA_949987705.1. NCBI lineage: Eukaryota > Metazoa > Arthropoda > Insecta > Diptera > Therevidae > Thereva > Thereva unica. The sequence continues at coordinate 60,089,987 of OX465282.1, forward strand.
AGTGTGTTTAAAATGCATGAATACGATGCAACTAACAAAAATGTCAAATATTCCAAGTAACTCCCAAAAAAATTGAAAAATTAGGAGTTTCAAACAAAGTGGAAACATATTTGTTTTTGATATAACGTGTAAATTTAATAAATAAACCACCTGGTTCCACTATTAGAGCAGGCATCAAAGGAACTTTCGACCGCGTCATCGCGTCACAGGATAAATTTTCTATATTAGGATAGAATTTTTATAATTGTGTTAGGAAACGTTGAGTTGCCAAGGTATATCCTGGTACCATAAGGGATATATTATTATAAACAGTTATTTTATAACAAAACGAAAATTAAAATTGTAACAATTTTGTAATATTTTTGGACGGATTTAGAACTAGAAATGTAATATAACTTTTTTCCGTAAAGTTAATAATTTAAATACACATTAATCTTTAAAAATTAAAAATTTTGCAATCATTTTACAATTCTTAATTTTTTATATCATCTAAACTCCCAAAAAATCTTATTAGTGTAGTGACCGCGTAAAGTTTAATTACCAAACTTTACGCAATGTCACACAACAACTTCCGGCTCGATCAAAACGATCAGTCGGAACACTCCATCGATCACCGAACTCAAAGTTCAGTGATCTTGCCGTTTTCTCCCGTCCATATCGTAGAGACAATTTCCGGCATTCCCGCTAGACTCTCGATCGATACGGTTCCTCCACATCGGTTCTAATACGCGTGCTAATTAATTAATCATAAAAAACTAATATTAAAAACTGTGCAAATAAAATATAAAACTAATAATAATAAAATGATAATTGTTTTATCTTAATGTGGTGTTTCATTTACATAAAACCCCCAAGAAGTGGTGACTCCGACGCGCAACACGCGGTTTAGGACATCGCAGCACGCTATAAAAAAGTTTTAAAGTGCATTAATTATTATCATACTGAAGTGCATTTTACTTTGATTAAAGTTTTGTTTCTAGCGCTAGATAACTTAATAACCAAAAGTCTAGGATTCTGGCAAGTAACGCTACTAATAAGCACATACAAAATTTGGCCCGTTATTCAAAAGATAATTGTTCGAAAATTTTTATTGTTCTCAGTGAGTGCATGGATAAATTCAACTCAACAATTTTACAAGTTAAAATTATAGGTACTTGAAATTAAATAACAACATTGTTTTGGATAAAGAAAAATTCATTACATGCTTGGTGGGCATTAAAATAAAAGCAGTAAACCTGAGTGATTATTAAATAATTTTGTATGGTGGCGAATCTGTCAAAATAAAAAAACCTTAAAATTTCATGAGGATTTTCGTCCGAAACCGCCAACACAAAAAAAAAATTTTTTTACAAAACAATACAAAGGGTATCGAATTCAAAAGGAAATATTTTTGCTTCTCAACACTAGGATTAATTACAAAATATTTGGATTTAATATAATATTGCTCTACCGGGCAGAGAAATAATAACAACAAAGAAACCAGAAGACAGGATAAGAAAAACAAAAGATAATTTAAATATAACAACATATGAATTTTTAATATAACATATAAATTTTTTTTACATCTATATATATATTTTTTTTATATTTACATTTTTTTACACATATATATACATTTTCATTTACATACATACATATATATTTTTTTTATATACATTTTTTTCACATCTCCATATATATAACTTTTTTTAGTTACATTTTTGGTTACACACATATATATTATATACATATATATATATTTATACACATTTTGGTATTTCCTTTCCTTTTACAAAAATTTTTCTAAAATGTCAAGAACCGGGGAATTGTGCATGGAACAAGACGTTCCACACTCGGAGGAACCAAAGCCCGGAACTTCGGAAGTTAATGCCGCTTCGGTGTCGAAACTCGACATCCCGAAGTTCTGGGTCCACCAGCCCGCCTCCTGGTTTTACCAGGCGGAAATCATGTTCCAACTGGCGGGCTGTAGATCGGACAAGCTCAAAGTTTACAACGTTATAGCTGCATTGCCGGAAGAGGCGGTAACGGCAATGCGGCTTAGCACAGTAAACCCCTCTGCCACCTCATACGAGGATATTAAACGGCACCTGCTCGAGAAGTACGGCACTTCGGAGAAACGCCGACTCGAGCAGTTGCTGTCAGTGCAAGAGCCTGGAGATAAGAAACCTTCCGAGTTCCTCCAGGCTCTCAAGGCACTGGCTGGCGGGTCATCGGCAGTCAATGACGACCTGATCCGGAACCTGTGGGAGCGGAGGCTTCCACAGGCCATCCAGGTCACATTGGCCACCGCTGCTGACCAAACCCTAGCCGGGCTCGCTGCCACGGCGGACAAGGTATGGGAGGTGCTTCCACACGGAGGCGCCTCATACTCGTCCGCCGTCCGCGCAGCTCCAGCCAAATCGGAGCCCACATTGGTGGCGCTGCAAAGCGCCATTAATAGACTGACGGCCCGGCTAGACAAGCTCGATCGTGGCCCGCGCAATCAGAGAAGCCGAACACCTGCCAATCGGCAGGGCGGCTCTCGACAGCCCTCGGCCAATCGGCCACAAGGGGCCAATCAAGCCAGGGGTAGCCTGTGCTACTTTCACTACCGTTATGGTAGTGAAGCTCGCACCTGTAAGGCCCCCTGCAGTTTCGGTGGTGGTCAAGCCAAGCCGGCTAAGAAAAAGTCGGCCACCACCCAATCTAAAAAAAACTAGAGAGTCAGGGGGTCGACATGAGCGAGCATATAACCGGCCGCTCATATCGTTTATTCGTCAGAGACACCAACAATCGGATGGATTTTCTGATTGATTCGGGCTCTGACGTTTCAATTGTTCCCGCCAAGGCGTTCCCGGCCCATAACGGTAGCCCGAACGTCCTTCTGTACGCGGCCAACGGATCACTGATCCGAACTTTCGGCACAAAGTTGCTTGAACTCGAACTCGGCTTACGCCGACGATATGTTTACAACTTTATCATAGCCGACACCACTAAAGCCATTATCGGGGCGGACTTCTTAACGAAGTTCAAATTGTCCGTCGATTTTGAATATCGGCATTTAGTCGACAAGCGCACGAAGTTTCGAATTAACGTGTGCGCTACCGTCGACTACAACCCCGAAACATTTCCATGCCGAGTTATTGGCATATACAAAGAGCTATTAACGAAGTACGCTTCGTTAACAAAACCGCCCAATTTTAACCTTCCGGTTAAACACAATGTGCAACACCACATTGTAACTAAAGGGCAATTACCATTTGTCACCGATCGACGACTCCATCCGGAGAAACTGAAGGTGGCAAAGTTAGAGTTCGACCATATGGTCGAATTGGGGATTTGTCGACCTTCGTCGTCCCCCGCAGCATCTCCGCTTCATCTAGTTCCTAAACGGGACTCACATGATTGGAGGCCATGCGGCGACTACCGTCGCCTTAATGCTGTCACTGTGCCGGATAGATATCCGATCCCGCATATACAGAATTTCTCCGTGAATCTTCACGGCTGCACAATTTTTTCAAAGGTTGACTTGGTACGTGCATACCATCACATACCAATCGCCCCAGAAGACGTGCATAAGACTGCACTCATTACGCCATTCGGCCTATATGAGTTTACACGTATGCCATTCGGCTTACGAAATGCAGCACAAACCTTTCAAAGGTTCATAAATGAAGTTACGAGAGATCTCGACTTCGTTTATGTATACTTGGACGATATACTTATCGCCAGTAAAACCGAGGATGAGCATATCGTTCACCTCGAAGAGCTCTTTAAAAGCCTCGATAGCTTCGGTTTAACCATTAAGCTAGAGAAATGCGTTTTTGGTGCAACAGAGATTAAGTTTCTAAGCCACCGCATCACAAAGGATGGAATACTTCCATCCTCCGATCGGGTTCAGGCTATCGTTGATCTCGCACCTCCAACTTCTGTCAAATCGATCCAGAAGTTTTTGGGAATGGTGAATTTCTATCACCGATTTATCCCAAAATTGGCTGAACAGTTGGTGCCTATAAACGAGCATTTGAGAGACCTTCTCAACCGCTCACGTGCCAATAAAGTTTTTGACTGGCCAGCAGAATGTCAGGCGGCATTCCTCAAGGTGAAAACCTCGATGGCTGAAGCAACTCTGCTGAACCATCCAATCGAGGATGCAAAATACAGTCTTACGACTGACGCCTCTGATTATGCAATCGGAGGCGTTTTGGAACAATTCAACGGTCATCGGTGGCAACCTCTAGCTTTTTATTCCAAAAAGCTGTCACCAACAGAACGGAAGTACTCTGCATTCGATCGCGAACTTCTCGCAATCTATGCAGCGATCAAACACTTCCGTTACTTCGTTGAAGGACGCAATTTCGTGGTCTATACTGATCACAAACCACTGGTTCGCGCCCTTCACACAAAGACCGAACGATCCCCTCGACAGACCAGACATTTGGGTCTAATCTCTCAGTTTACCACAGACATCAGACATGTGTCGGGTAAACAAAACGTTGTCGCAGACTACTTGTCACGCTCACTAGCAACCGACAACGTCGACTCGGTCTCCTTCGACCTGCCTACACTGGCTCAAGCTCAACAAGGTGACACAGAGCTAAAGTCTCTACAAGAGCATCCCAGCAACGGCTCACGGGTAAAACTAGTCCTCACACCAATACCATTTACCGCCCATCAAGTGTGGTGTGAAACTAGTACAGGCATTCCAAGGCCTTATATACCCCCTTCCTTACGTAGACTAGCGTTCAACTCCGAACATAGTCTCTCTCATCCTGGTATTCGTGCTACAAGACGAGCCGTTACCAAGAAATACTTCTGGCCATCGATCAATAAAGACTGCAATGAGTGGTCTCGATCGTGCCTAGGTTGCCAAAAGTCCAAAGTTTCACGACATACCAAATCTCCATTGGAAGCTTTCAAACTTCCAAATAATAGATTTGACCATATCCATATGGATATAGTGGGACCCCTACCCCCATCTCGTGGATACTCTTATATCTTAACGATAGTCGATAGATTCACGCGATGGCCTGAAGCATACCCAATTCGGGATATCTCAGCTTCAACAGTGGCAAAGAAATTCGTCACTGAATTTGTCCCACGATTCGGCGTACCACTCGAGATCACAACCGATCAAGGTACGCAGTTCGAATCGAAACTATTCAATGAAGTTGCCAAATTACTCGGCACTCATAGAATCCGGACCACCGCCTACCATCCACAAGCAAACGGGATGGTTGAACGGTTCCACAGGCAACTTAAAGCAGCCTTAATGGCAAGGGACAACACTACTCATTGGAGTGAAGACTTGCCCTTTGTCATGTTAGGCATACGCACGGCAATTAAGACCGACTTACAATGCTCACCAGCCGAGCTCGTATACGGTCAGAATCTGAGACTTCCCAATTCGATTTCTATCCCAACGGATGAGAGTCCAATTGAAGAATCAGAATTCCTCTCTCGCCTTCGTTCTCACATGCAGAACATTAAGGAAATACATCCTCGGCAGCCCGTCCAAAAGGATGTCTACGTGCCAGAAGCCCTGGAGAGCGCCGACTACGTTTTCATACGAGTCGACAGAGTTCGAAAACCTTTCGAACCTCCGTACGAGGGACCATACGAAGTAATCAAACGATTACGAAAACACTTCGTTGTCAAATTGAACGGCGCAACCAAGTCAATATCCATTGACAGGCTAAAACCAGCCTTCGGTTGTGACCGCGACAACGAAGTTAAGCCACCTAAAGCGGTAACATTCCGTTAACGCTACGCTGGGAGGGGAGTATGTAGTGACCGCGTAAAGTTTAATTACCAAACTTTACGCAATGTCACACAACAACTTCCGGCTCGATCAAAACGATCAGTCGGAACACTCCATCGATCACCGAACTCAAAGTTCAGTGATCTTGCCGTTTTCTCCCGTCCATATCGTAGAGACAATTTCCGGCATTCCCGCTAGACTCTCGATCGATACGGTTCCTCCACATCGGTTCTAATACGCGTGCTAATTAATTAATCATAAAAAACTAATATTAAAAACTGTGCAAATAAAATATAAAACTAATAATAATAAAATGATAATTGTTTTATCTTAATGTGGTGTTTCATTTACATAAAACCCCCAAGATTAGCAATTTTAATATTTTAATTGTTTTTTATATTTTTAGTGCGCCAGCCTAATCGTTCGTTTACGAAAAAAAGTTAGTTAAAAACAATAAAGACCCATTTCATTTTATTATCACAATCGCAGGTAGAAAAATATTCTTTTCCTTTCCAAAGATTCTATTTCACCAAAAAGTTATTGCGCACACACATCCTGCTTAGCAGTGAAAAACTTGAAGAGAGAGTCATGATGAGTTTCGCTCTCAAAGAAAACAAAAAGCTCGGATGGGTTACGACTTGTGACCCATTTTGGACGTCGTAACCCATTGTTCCTGTTGTTCCCTCTGTATGTTAAGTACTGTGTGCTAATACGCTTCGAACGGCACCTCAAGTAAGTCAATATCTTTCGTGGTTCGGGCGATATCGTGCAGGTACAAAAATCACTTACGTGACTTAAACAAAAAAACGGCTGGACCGAATTTCATGAAAATCTTTTCAGATCATATTTCGGTTGATACGCTTCGAACGACACCTCAATGAAGTCGATATCAGTTTTGGTTCGGGCGATCGTGCGATCGTGCAGGAAAAAATGACCACATCCGTACGCACATACACACACACATACTTCCTCCCAATTTTTTGCTTAAAGTGCTCCTGGGACCTTGAAAGATGAAAATACGTTGAAATTTTCGATTTCGATTTTCGGACCGATTACAATAACTTCCTATACTGGGAAGTTAATAAGCCTTGTTGGAAGTCGCTAGATGCAAGAGTGATCTTGTAAATAGCTTTCAAAGTTTTGAAATCAAGTTATTTTCACTATTTGATAAATAGGGTGTTTTCACTAATGCATACTTGCCTGCGCAACATGCGTACTTGATTGTCTACTTCACATGCGCCTGCGCTCGGAAATTTAATTTCGCATGCATACAAACTTTCATTTATAAACATGATCCACCATTTTTGGAAATGTGATTATCATTTGGGTCCAAATTTGTACTGCCACTATCATTTAACGGCCCATAACACATTTTTTTTCCTTTTCCTCCCACAAAGTTCTCTTCTAAATCAAGCCTGCTTCGAATTAATAATTGAATATTATCAGGGCTCCAGATGACATAATTGTCACTGCTCCTTAAATTTATTAACAATAAATAATAACAATAATAATTATAAATTTAAAATATACTTACTGAAATTCAGTCATCTTTAAAGTTATTGGCACCACAGGTTGTGACGTTACAGTCTTCTTCTTCATAAGAAACAGCATGCTTTGCATGTGTGAATTTATGAAGTCTATGCGCACGCAAGTTTTTTTTTATTTGCTTTAATGAAGTTTGTGCGCACGCAAGTATGTGCAAACTTGCATTAATGAAAACGGCCCTAATATGTATCTCCATCTTTGGTGTTGCTCTTCGTCACGGCACCGGAACCTTTTATGCGAACTCCCTACGCCATTCTATTTAGTATAGTGCGAGAGCTGTATAAAAATTTTCCGCTTCTTCGGAGAGCTCGATCTCTGATCTACCGCCTTTTATTCCGTCTGAAACTTCTCTTTAATTCCCGATGTGATTAGGACAATTCTCCTTCCAGTTGATGACGCTTTTCCACATCGCTTGTAAAGTTCACGTTATTAGACAAATAGAGAGTTAGTTTGAGTCAAAGCACAATTACATTTGATGCCATTTGCAAAAATTATAGCACATTCACATTATGACAGAGCTTTTGTCCCACCTCGAATTTCTGTGTCGCTTTAATAGAAAAATTATTTAATTTATGATAATGCAATTTATTTATAACAGAAATCTGTTTTATTTTAGTAGGGCTAAAGGAGCTTCAGCGTAATCCTATTCTATTTGTCTGCCAGTTTCGGAACTTCCCTTTTCTTTAAACTTTTTGTTCTTAATCTTCAGATGATATTTACTTTGAGGTTGATCGAATCTCAAATGAAAATTGAGTTGAGTGGAAATTGAGAGAAAATTGAAATACGTAAGGAGGACAATTTAATAATTGACTGAACGTAAAAGAAGTCCATGATTACCATTGATCGTTGCTGATAAATCTTACCAATTAATCGTTTATAAATTTATTTCGGACTTTAGGATAAGGAAACATTTGTTAAAAATTCGCCTCTATCGATTTTTATAAATTAAAAATCTGGTGTTGGTAGTTAGTTATGTACAAAAACTCTTTTTCTATGATTAGATAAAACAATGATAAATAATGCCAATACAAAAAGGATTCTTTTGATTATTGAATGTAATTTTAGTAAATATACATAGAAAATAACTCCTGAAACGAGAAATATTCTCTCAATTCCATCACAATGTATTTGTTTTTTTGTTTTCATGTTATTTATTCTTCAACAACAAACAATTCACCAAGCTGCAAATTGGCTCGCACATGAATCTAATTATGCAGTATAAATAGCGCAGTAAATTGGCAAAGAGTTATGTGCGAATGCTAGTTTGTACCTTGCTAGTGTGTGCTTCTTTTGTTTTACGTCAATTTTAATTTTATTTTGTTGTTCATTTTGTTTTTGTTATTGTTATTTTTCCATACTGTTTGTAGTTGGCGGACATCATTTAGAAGATGGAACCATGCTTCAAATAGCGGTGAAGGGGCTGTTTGTTACATCAAAGAATTTTGTCTAGCAAAACAAATAATTACGTGCCATAAAGTATGGCTTGTTGACTTTTAATTAGCAATTTAACAACGGTAATTAGACACATATGAGGGATGTTTATGCGATTGTAAATCATTTTATTATGAATGATTTAGATTTGAAAATATTATGAAAATGGGACAGAGATCAGAGGAATATATTGATATATGTTATACACCGTACTATGTGTTATGTTTGATTGTAGGTTCCTTCGGTTTGATGCATCCAATATTCTTAGTTTTTCAAGAAATATTTGACTTTTGCATTTTAGTGGGGTGTTGCAGCCGATACACTTAATTTTTTAATTTTTTGTTCCAAATAATACAATTTCTTGTTCCAAATAATAAATCGGCCCCTCCGTCCATAAAATTTGCTTCAACGACTTATTCCAATATTCCCCAGCAACATAGGATTGTCTCCAAACACGTGGGTCCTTCCGATTCATCTTTATGTATCTGAAACATGGACACTACACAAACTGAACGTCTGAAATGAACGTCTTCCACATGCGATGCTTGAAGCTGATTCTCATTGTCTCACTCCGCGATCGCCTTCGAAACGAGACAGTTAGACAAAGATGCGATCAGCAGACAATGATCGAAGAAGAAATACATAAATTGCGGTGGTTTTTGAAATATTTGCCGAATGGATGATAACCGCTTGACACGTAAACTTCTCTGACTAGACCGTTCCGAAGACTGGAGAATTCAGCGATCGACACCGAAGAAAAGCTGGCTAAAAAATATCGAGGGCGTCTTAAAGAATCGACGATTATGAGCTATCGAGACCCGAGATGTCGCCAAAAAACGGTACCGCCAGTAGCATATCCATTGCGGGGACGACCCATTCGGACCGCCAGCTAACGAATCAAAGATGAGAAGCTGCCAAACACCTACAACTTAAGCCCATAATTATTTTAGTTATTTTACTTAGTTTTTTCTTAACTTAATTAACAATATTTTTCGGTTTTTCTAAGGGCTCTTCTTTACGTATCGAATTATGCTTGTATCTTCTGTTAGAGTAATATTACCTGGTTTATACAGGTTGTATCAGTGAAAATGTCGAAAAGCCTGGTTGAGGATAGGTCATGGATAGACGAAAATAAACTCGTATGGGTGGGAGGAGAGAATCATAACGGTTTAGATAGGGCGTTTTAAATATTTTTGGTAGATACATATCGTATATATATATATATATATATATATATATATATATATATATACATATATATATATACATATATATATATATATATATATATATATATATATATATATATATATATAAATACATATTACCTTGTATTTTGGTAACCCTATTAGATATTTTCATGAATAAGGCAGCAATCTACCCAGAATACTCCCACCTATCTAAACTTTAAGGTTTCAGCCCACCAACTTGAAGAGTTAGTAGTAGTCAAAGTCAAAATTTTCCTTTTTTACTAAAACTTCAACTATTTTCTCCAAAAAGATATGTACTCTTATGCTATGGCCTTTACTTTTGAAGTTATAAGTTTTTTGTGTTAAAATTTCAACATTAAAATTGCTTATAACTTCAAAACAAGAGGCCGTGGCGTAGAAGATGTCGGACTTTATTCATAGGAAATTGCCAAGCTTTCCAATTTTGTAAAAAATTTGACGACTAATAATTCTGGTCAGTGGCAGTTCATAAGGTTCAGGATAAGGGAAGCAATGCGCAAGGAGAACGATAAAAGCAAAAGTATCGAAGCCTTTAACTAAAAAAGCTGAAAAATAACACATTGAATTGTTTGCAGTCTAAAAAATTTTGTTTGGAACATGTTAGTTATATCGAATACTATACGAAATGGCTGATTTCTAGCTCTAGCAAGTTATTGACTATTTTGTGAAAATTTTATTATTTTGGTCGTTCTTTCAAAATATAGATGCGTATATCTCGGCATGTGTAGGCCCGAAAAAAGCAAAAAGAGGCTGTTCGTTATGATATTGGCTATCAGCGATTACAATATGAAATTTTTATCTGTACACATAACCTCACAAAAAATCTTAAAAAACTGTAAATTTTAGCATTTTGTTTACGAACTTATTTTTTTCAGTGAACTTATACATACTTTATAATAAGGGTATTCATTTCACTTTTCAAATGTTTGTAGTTTCGTAGCTTCGTAGTTCAATTGACATGAACGACTACATTGAATACTTTTCGTAGTTCATTTTTCGTATTATTACTAAGTGCCATTTTTAAGTTGTGATATTTTGAAGTTGTTGTTTTTTGAGAAATGCTCAGAAAAAGTGAAAAATAAAAATTATTGGAAGCATTAATCGATAAAGCTGCTCTCAATGTTTCGCTAGCCATCTTTTAAAATCGCAGCAATTAAATTAAGTAATTCAAAAGACCTGACAACTGTCAATATCAACTACGACAATTTAAAATTACGAAGCCGTTTTAGAAACTCAGTAGCTTCTTACTTCACACGAAATGTCGTAGTTAAAAAATATATGGAAAGGAACTACAAAAACTACGAACAACTACGAAGTACGACAGGTACGCCAAATACGAAGAATTTACGAAGTGAAATGAATACCCTTAATATAAACACAATCTGGTTACTTTATAATAATTTCAGGTCAAAATATCTTATTCAAATACCAAAAATTAAACTTAAATTTGAAAATTAATGGCCTTTTAATTTTTGAGCATACATAGGAGGTGTTTTCTGTAAATGTATAGTATTTGTAGCAGTATTTTTTTATGATGGTGAACCAGAAAATTTGTTCAAACTTCAAAAAGTGGAAAAAATCTAATCGCATTTTTCGTAAATTTTTTCGAAATATTTACGCTGCTAGTGGGCGTTTTGCGCCCTTTTTCAGGTACTGTTGATTAAAGCTTCCAAAGAAAAAGCCGTTGAAAAACTGCAACTACTACTTTCATCTCATTTAATTTTTCATACAAATGCATAATTTTGACTAAAAATCTAAAAAAAAATAGTAATAATAAAACCCTGCATAGCTCGCATACACACCCACGCCAAGAAGCATTACATTCTCCTTGCAAAAAAAAAAAAACATCAGACAGCCCGTACTCATACAATTCATAAAAATATTCTCCATCCCTTTAAATCATCTTCAAAGAGAAACATAAAAAATATAATGGAAGCTACAAAGTTATTAGCTTATATTCAACACAACCCTCGGTTTTCGAATTAGAATCAACAATATATAAAGAGAAAATTCACCTATCTTCGATCTCTTTTTTTCTTGACTCAATATACATAAACAAAAATTCATATTTTAAGATGAGCCAAAAACAAAATTTCGAAGAAAAATTTTAAGAGAAAATTTAATATTGTCCGAAGCCTGAACTGATTACCCGAAAACGAAACCAAGAAAACAAAGAGAATATGGTGGACACAGAAAATTTCTCTTGTGACATCCCGTTTTTTGGTTCCGCAGAATCTGCGTTTAGCTCAGCTTCTGAGGGTACTGTATTAACGCAAACCTTTTCAATTAAATTGAATGTGTTGAAGTTTTCACATTGATTTTCTGGGCCAAATAAGCTGGAGATATTATATCTTCCCCATGTTGTGTAAGGCGTCGGCCACGATAAGAGCGGCACCAGAAAAATTTAACACCTCGAATTAGCGGAGAGCGGCACTTTAGTATTGTTTGATTGATTGATAGTGATTTATTTAGCCTTTGGCTACTACATATAAAAAAAAATATACAAAAATACATAAAATACAAATCACTCTTAAATTATAAAATTACATCTACTAAATCCCTCCTTTAATTTTACACATTTTCCCCTGATTTCACAAATTCTTTCAACATTTTTTTAAAGTCATTTAATCGTCCAGCTGTTTTTATTTCCGTCGGTAACTTGTTAAACATTTCGAATCCTGTGTATGTTATACATTTTTGGGCTGCGCTTGTTTTGCGATAACATACTCTCAACTCATTTCTTTGTCTGGTGTTATATAAATATCTTTCTCCTACTAATTGCACGTCGTTACTTAGGTATCTCGGCAGCATTCCATTTTTTATTTTATATACAAAGACACATACATTGAATTTCATCCGCTGTCTTATGCTTAGGAAACGTAACGCATTTAGCATGTCATTTATTCTTGTATATCTATCACATCTCAAGATAGCTCTCATTGCTCTGTTCTGTGTTTTCTGCAATATATCCATCCAGTATTCATTAATGTTTAACAGAAGAGTATTACAGTAGTCGAAGTGTGGCACCACTATGGACTTATAAATTGTCACTAACATATTTGCTGATACATATTTATTAATTCTATACATGAAGCCCACTTTTTTAGCTACTTTTTTTGCAATAAATGCTGCATAGCTATCGAATTTTAAATTATTATCTATTATTATGCCTAAATACTTCATTTCATCCATTTCTTCAATCTTTGTATTATCAATTAGAATATCACATGTGTTTTTTGTATACTGCTTTCTTTGGTCGTGTATCACCATGAACTTAGTTTTTTTTGTATTTAATCTTAGCGAGTTTTTCCCTAACCATTTCACAACATTCATTAAATCACGATTTAGTTTTTTCTCTATTTGACAAACATCACGATCACTCGCATATATAGTATCGTCTGCGAACAATTTACACGAACAGTAATCCAATTGACTCACAATATCATTTATATACAATATGAATAACAGAGGATCTAATACGGATCCCTGTGGAACACCATGAACTGTTTCTACTTTTGCTGACATTTTATTTCCGTACTTTACTTGTTGCATGCGATTTTCCATATAAGACTCCAGCTTTTTATTCAAAAAAACTGGAAAAAGGGTGGTTTTCAAACGGGGTTTTAAGGTGTTAAATCAAACTTTACATACATTTCATGAAAATGGGGTTGTAGAGCAACCCTTTGCGAGCCAAAATGTCAATCAAAAAATTTCTAGGACCATTGTGGGCCTTGTTCAACCTTTTTTTGTGAAACAGGTGTTTTTACATTTTTGAGATTTACTCGAAAAGTTACCATTATTTTGTCATGAATTTTTTATTGTAGGTAGGCACCATCAGTGGCCACAATTTAAGCCCGGCCACAAGGTTCTACGATAATTACATTCCCTATAATTAAATGTTAAAAAATGACAATTTTTAACGGTTTTTGAATTTTTCTGCAAAAACCTGTTGACCGATATCAATGGTCCAAAACTCATAATTTTCGTCTTTTTAAGCACTATTAAGTAGTATTTTTTGTTTTCCAAAACAACATATTTTTCGTACCCAAAACGTGAAAAAACGCGTTTTCGCTCCTTTTATTAGCTTTTTACCACCTGTTGCCCTGGACCAATTTTATCCAAAACACATTCATTGAATTCCTACGATTTTTCTCTTAATTATAGCGTCAAGAAATCGCAGGGTAGATTTATTTCAACTTTTTTTCTATTCTTCCTGGACTAAAGTGGGGCTTCGATATTAATTGCCTCTATTATACTTTCTATCACGTTATTTGCTAAATTGTTTATATCACTGTTTGTATCACATTTGTTTTCAATCACAGTAGTTAATATTTCGTTAAAATGTTCATCTCGGAAGTTTTTCATATCTCTTTTAAAATACTCTGTTCGTCTGCCATGTCTGTGGACATTTTTTACAATTCTTATCTGTACAATTTGGTGGTCAGTAATTTTCGGTGTTTGTAATACATCTGCTATTATATAAAAGGTTGAGAATGCCAAGTCAATTATTGTTTGAGATGTTTCTGTAATTCTCGTGTATTCGGTAATGTACTGTTTCAGTCCTAGACTTCTTAAATTTTTCAATAGTTTGTTTGAGTAATGGTTATTTTTGCTCACATCTATATTAAAATCTTCTACTGTTATGACGTGTCCCATATCTACCATATTTTTACATTCATTCGTTAATTCACTAATAAAAACACCATCACTCGTACTTGGTGAGTGATACAGATTACAAATAATAATTTCATTATATATTCCTGCTAGCTTACAGACTATTAGCCACGTGTTTTGTTCAATGTTTTTGTTTGTTAATATTCTATATTTTATGTCCTTGCTTATGTATGTACTAACTCCTCCCGTTCTTCTATTATTTGAATTGCATCGCACCATTTCATAGTTTGTTATTTTTAATTCATTTTCTTCTACTTCTTCCGTCACATGGGTTTCCGTTAGACATAATATTTTTGGTTTAAATTTTACAACTAAAGGTGCTGATAGACGATGAGAATATTCTCATGTAAATGCTCTCGCGAGAACAAAAATTCGTTCTCATTGCCGTGTAAATAGACATGAGAATACGTTATCCCTCTCATGGGAATATTATCAAGCGTTCTCTTGAGAATCTCTCTCTCATACGTGTAAATAGATGCCATAGGAATATTCCAATAAGATTTCATGAGAATTCATTCTTTCCAACATGTTGGAAAGAACGATTGTTCTCACGTCTCTTATTATTGTTTTGTGAATTTTATTAGTAGGCGGTTGTGTTTTGTTGTGGATTCCTTTAATTGTCATGACGGAAAGAAAGGAAAAAATACAGTTGAGAAATAAGGAAGTAAGTAAAAAAATATTATTTGGACATAAGCAATTTTATTTAAATTAACTAATGTATACAGGCATGGCCGGAAGAAAAAACGGAAAAAATGTTTGCCGCATACGAGGAGAACGAATGCCTGTGAAGGAAAAGCCATGAAAATTATTTCAAGCCCCACGGACACCTAGAAAAAAAATCGACCAAACACTTCTCCTCCTTCTGTTTCTTTCGGCCTCCTCAGCCTCTTCTTCTTGGAGCAGCATCCCGAAACTCACACAAAACCCAATCTTCAACTTCCGTCTTTCCGACATGGCGATTACAACAGAAATAACTTTCAATATATGCTCTCGAGAATTAAAATATCAGCCAAATCTTTTGTTCTCATCGTTTACGCACACTATGTTAACTACGGGATACCATATAATGTCACGTTTTCGAAAATAAAAATTATTATCACCAAACTTCTGTTCTCATCGTGTACACACACATGAGAACTCATGAAAATATTCTCATGAGAGCGATTCTCATGAGAACGATATTTACGCTCACAAGAACAAATACTATCACTCGTGTAAACAGCCATGAGAATATTCTCACGAGAATACCAAAATTTACGTTGAGAATATTCTCATCGTCTATCAGCACCTTTAGTCATCAATTTCGTCTTTATGCTTTAAAAAACCTTGTGCATTTAATGAAAGGATGAATGGCCTACCTGTTTTGCTTGCCTGATATTTTCGTTGCTAATCTTGTCCATACTGTATACTCTTTCTATTTCTGCTAACTATTCTTTGGTACGATTCACATTTAAAATCTGTCGCTTCATGGTCTGTTTTTACACCTTCCAGTTTGAATTTATCTACCATGTTTGAACAATTTACACATTTTTTAACGTCCGATGAACATTCCGATACGTCGTGGTTGCCACCGCATTTTCGACAGCGTTTTTCATTTTTGCAATCACTCGCGATATGGTCGAACCCCCAACACTTAAAACATCTTTTTACACTCACGTGGTCGTAAACTGGCCAGTTCATCCACCCACTTTCACACGTTGTTTTTCCACCAGCAGCTTGTGAGTTTCCGGATCTGTTTCCATAATCATCGTCGTTCCGTTTTCTTGTGTTCGCTGTTTTTTGATGATCTTCATTTTCCATGTTGCTCTGTCTTCGATTTCATTTTGTGTTTTGAATCTCTTGATCAATTCCGCTTCTTTTTCTTCTTCTCTCCCTATCTCTTCTTCAATACCTATTATTTTTACTTTTGGCAGCTTTTTGTTCGGTGCATATACTTTATATTGTGGACCAAGATTTTCTTTCAGCACTCCCGTAAGAATCGCTCTGTCTTCACTTTTTTGACATTCAATTATCACTTTTCCCTTCGCAGCTTTCACTATATTATCCACACCAATTCCCAGCTCCATTATGTTGATATTGTTTTTCATCGTTCCCACAAAGGGTGTTTATTAAGCTTGTGTTCTGCATATAAAAAAGTCATAAATATAAAACTTTGCAGATATGTTGCCCGAATCTCGGAAGAAAAATACAAAACAACAGAAAAAAGAATCGTAAACAATGTTTCTTCCGAGATTATGTCAAAGCACAAACTTCCAATAAATTAAATAATTTCAACAAAACTTACCCAAAATTCATTAACCAATCACATTTCTCCCAATATTAATTAATGCGGAACTTATCAAATTATTCCCGGCAAATAATTAGAACGTCACAAACTTCCAAGAATTAAAAATTTCTAGTTTTTACAAAATCCAAAAAAATCCTAAATGCCACTTAGTTCGAAAACCCGAATAATGGCGGAAGGCTTTCATCGTTGTTTTTGGTCGATCATTTGTCTTGGCCACGTAATATTAACACGCCATTATGCATCCACCGATTACCAGACTATAAAAATAGCGGGTGGAGAGGTCGAACTGTTGATGATGATATAGAGAAATTACAAGAAGACGGGTTTTGGCGTTCAGGTGAGATTTACATAAAAATTTACCGCAGGCCCAATGAATATTCAACGATAGAGAGACAGCATATCTACGTCCTTCTAAGGTCTCCGATGACCGAAGATGAGCTGGAGCTGGCCAACATCCGACATCTGCTTGAAGTCCAGCCCATCCCACTTCTGATTTATTGGGTGAATAGATCAGGTGAATGCTTCCTTCTTAATTAAATTGGCGTTACTGTGGCTGCGTGTTGAATAATTATAATTTAATTATTTTCTTGGTTTTTGAGGTTTTTTAACATACAATTTTGATTGCTCATTCTCTTTCTTATATCTTCGATCAAAAATGATTTTTTCGCATTCATACAAAATGTAATTCCCGAGTTTTCTATCGATTCGGGTTTAATTTTCTCTTATCTGACTGAGAGACTAAGTGGTCGTTTGCTCTATGTTAATTGTGATCTAAAAGTCAGAAACAAATCGAGAAGAGGATCAAATTTTGCTTACTCATCAGCAGCGGACACGCGTTCCACTTATCACATCTTTAACAGAGATGAAATTTCGTTTGTGATATGATCGTAAATTAGTAGATTTAGGCAATATTCCCAAATCTGAATTAATTAATAATTACGATGTTCTCAATTTCTTGGAATATTCATATTTATTGACGAATGATATTTTTACATTTGAAATTCATAAATTTTATACAACCAGAGCACGAGGATATTTTCATTATGTTGAAGTACATTTTTGTGGGAATATGAGTTTATTATAACTTCCCAATTTATAGAAAAGTTGATTGCAATGATTGCAATGGTTCCAAATATTGAAATCGTAACTGTCAACGTATTTTAACTTTTCAAGGTCCCAATAGCATTTTAAGTAAAAATTTGACTTGTGTTAGTGATGAGCAAAAATGGTCTTATTCTTGCAATCTTATCTTGCTAAGTGTGCAATAGCAAGAATAAAAACAAGACTTAGTTATGCTTGCAAGAACAAGAACAAGATTAACTGTGCAAGAACAAGACTTTAGCAAGCGTATTAACAGAAATATGATCTAAAATGATTTTCATAAAATTTGGTTGAGCCGTTTTTCGTCTAACCGACGAACGTGATTTTTGTACTAACATATTTTTTTTTGCTTTTTGATTGAACATGTCTTCAATTGAGCTGATTTGTAAGCGCCAACAATGCGCGTTAAACGAAAGTAGAAGCAGTTCTGCTCACAGTTTCGGTTTGATGTGGAGCTTTTAACTCCAGCCTCGATAGCTCCATCTCAAGCAGAAAAAATAAAAAAACAAAAGCAAATCTTGCCACCCATTGCCTTAAGGAAAAAAGTAGCAGTGCTGTTACTAAGCTTCCAAAGTCTGCACATAAAAGGCGCTTTATTTTTAGGTACAAATGTGGACCAAAGAAGCGCTTGGACCTCCCTTTTGTTTGAAGCGGTGATCATATTTTCTACTGCGCTGTGCTACTTCCACTACCTTTACCTTAGGGAAATACGTGCCCGGTGACCGAAATATAGAAGGGAATTGTTAAGCTGACGAACTGGCTATGAGAGGTACGATCGCCGCTCTCCTTCCAGGAAAAGAAACGGTTGATATGCTTTCGGCCACTTTCAAACTCCGATGGAAACAGCATACAATGAAACAAGCGAACAAGCATTAGAGGGATCTTAATAAATGCACCGTGGCCAAATTAACCTGGCCCTCTTGTGACCTCAAGCGTTTCTCTTCACTACTGAGCCTCAGGAGACAAAACCTCTCAGTTATAGTGGGGCTGTTGACC
Source organism: Thereva unica (assembly GCA_949987705.1). Lineage (NCBI taxonomy): Eukaryota > Metazoa > Arthropoda > Insecta > Diptera > Therevidae > Thereva > Thereva unica. Next base: position 60,108,990 of record OX465282.1, read on the forward strand.
AGACACTGTCTGATAGACACGCATGCGACCGGCCTATAGGTCTTGAGCCCTATGATTTTTGCAGAAGCTGTAAGAATCTGGACGAAGAGGAAAGTGTACTACATCTCCTCTGTCACTGCCAGCCCTAAGCAGAAGAAAGCTTACCACATTTGGTGAACCCTTTCTAAGTACGCTTGCGGAAATCTCGAAGATTGGGTTCTCGCAACTTAGAAGATTCATTACTTCCTCGAGATGGTTTAGCGCAGAAACAAAACTTTAACAAAAGGACGAAGCGGAAGCGGGTTGTTTCACCAAAGTGATTCGTTATGAGCCTCTTGAAGACAGAAACATGGAACGGCGATTTTTAGACGCATTTACAGCAGCGCGGTCATGGCTTTTGAATTCAGCAACATTCCTGGCCAATTGGCCGACTTCAGACAGCAGTCCCCTGACGGGCAAGATATTAAAATTAATCAAGGCACATTCTTTTTCTCAAATAGCACCTCACCACACTTAGCACAAACACAAGCAATTCCTTCACCAGTCATAATGACTGACAATTCAAAGTTGTTAGAAATTCAAAATGTAAAATTCTTGTTAGGACTTATCACCAAGGCGCCAGAATATTGTTCACACCTTTTTCATAGTCGACACCATAAAAGCCATTATTGGGATTTGGTAACGAAGTTAGAATATAGTCCGCGATTTCAGGTATTGGATTGCTGAATTTTAGAATAAACGCGTGCGCCACACCCTCCTACAACCCCGAAATAACACCATGCAATGGCGGTTCCTCTTTGGGAGCAAAGGAAGCACTGCTTCCCTTGAAAAAATAAATTTAAATATATCAAGATTAATCACAACAAAAATCTTAATATAATTCCTCCTCTGGAAACACTAAAGCTGGAGAGATTGCAGCTTCCCCATGTTGGTTTAGGCCACGATCATGATGTGAGCGGCGAGCGGAAGAGTAACAATACTAAAGTGCCGCTCTCCGCTAATTCGAGACGTAAAATTTTTCTGGTGCCGCTCTTATCGTGGCCGACATATGTACATACAGTGGCGAGATATTTGATATTCCACCCAAATTACTCATTCGATTGTGGGCGTATTGTCAGGCAGAAGCAACAAAGTAAAGAAATTCGACGTTGACCGCCTCCAGGAACAGACCGTATTGGAGAGATACCAGGCAACGTTAGCAGAGAGGATAGGTCCAAGCCTAAACATAAATAATGAAGACACAATTGAGGGAAAATGGACAAGACTGAGGACGATACTGACAGATGTCACGAAGGAAACTGTAGGCTACAAACGCACTGCCAGAGCCAATGATTGGTACGACGAGGAATGTAAAACAGCTATAGAGGCCAGAAATAGAAATAGGAAAATCTACATAGAGAGACCGACGAGGAGCAAGAAACTGAAATATGAGGAAACAAGAAGAACCGCAAAAAACATCTGCAGGAAGAAGAAAAGGCAATTCCTCAACAATTACATCCTGAGAGCAGAGGAAAACTTTGCCCGAAACAAAACCAGGGAAGCATATAAGGAAGTAAACTTCTTCAAGAAAGGCTTCAAACCCTCCTCCGGTATATGTAGAACGAAAGAAGGCACTATAGTTACAGGCAGCGAAGATGTAAAGAAAAGATGGAAGGAATTTTTTAGCGAGCTGCTGAACGCAAACGAGAGCATCCGACACGTACCAGAACCCCGTCCACAACATAACGATGACACCAGAGAAACAAACGAACCCACTCTGGAGGAAGTACAAAGTGCCATACGACTCTTAAGAAATAACAAATCTCCAGGAATCAGAGCTGATCAAGCAAGGAGGCGAACCGCTTTCAGCAGCTATACATGAATTACATGCTGCATATGGAGGAACGAAAAAATGCCTGAAGATTGGGAGCAAAGCATTATCTGCCCAATACACAAGAAAGGAGATAGATTCAACTGTGCAAATTACAGAGGCATATCTCTTTTAAGCACAGTGTATAAAATAATGACCAATATAATTAAGGCCAGACTGGAACCTTATGCAGAAGCCGTAATAAGTGAATACCAAGCTGGATTCAGAAGAAATAGGTCAACGATGGATCAACTTTTTTCAATAAGGCAAATCCTCCGAAAATGCTGAGAATACAACATCGACGTGTATCAACTTTTCATCGACTTTAAACAAGCATACGACAGCATCGACAAGGAAAAAATGTATGCGACAATGCTGGACCTAAACATACCCCTAAAGATAGTGAAACTGACTAAAATGACAATGGAAAATACAGTCAGAATACAAGGAGAATTGACGGAGTCCTTCCCAGTCAAGCAAGGCTTAAAGCAGGGCGATAGGCTGGCACCCATGCTATTTAATCTCTGCCTTGAAGGAGTAATTCGCAAAGTAAACATTGATGCGAACGCAACCCTGCTTAACAAATCAAAACAGTTGGCAGGATATGCCGACGACATAAACTGCCTTGCCAGATCACTGTCATACCTTAGAGAAGTATTCACAGAATTAGAAGATGGAGCTAAACATATAGGGCTGCAAATAAATGCAGACAAGAGCAAGATTCTAATTCAGTCAAGGGTGGAAAGAAGAAGAAGAAACCACAACACCACCTGGGGGGAATAGAACTTCGAACGGGTAAGCCAATTTAACTACCTGGGGTCCACAGTCAGTGAAGACAACGATGAAACGAAGAATAAACGCCGCAAACAGAACATACTTCTCACTACTGCCAGTAATGAAATCCAGAGACATCCACAGAAAAACAAAAATAAGAGTCTACAAAACCATCATACGTACAGTAGCTACGTATGGTTGTGAAGCGTGGAGTATCTCCCAAAAATCCGCCGACAAGTTGGATATATTTGAGAGGAAGGTTCTCCGAAGGATATACCGCCCAACTAATGAAGACAATGCATGAAGAATACCCTACAATCCCGAATTGTACGACTTATACAAAGAATGTAAACTTTGGACCCATGCCAAGCTACTGCGTTTACGTTGGGCCGGTCATGTCCAAAGAATGGATGACTCAAGGATACCAAAAAAATCCCTGTATCTACTACCAGATGGCAAAAGACCAGTTGGCAAACCACGGTCAAGATGGGAAGATAATGTTAAGACCGATGCAGCGAAACTGCTCAACACGAGAAACTGGAGACAAGCTGCGGAGCAGAGAGACGTCTGGAGGAAGAAGCTGAAGGAGACCAAGGCTCGAATTGGGCCGTAGAGCCATCGAAGAAGAAGTCAGGCAAAAATAAATTATTTTCAACCCTTAAGGATCAACGTTGACTGATTGATACCAAAATTTTCTGAAAAATTGGTGCCGCCGGTAGACGAGCATTTGAGATACCTTCTTAAGCACTCACGTGCCAATAAAGTATTTAACTGGCCAGTAGAATGCCAGGTAGCATGCCTTAAAGTGAAAACTTCGATGGCAGAAACAAATCTGCTGACTGACGACTGACGCTTCTGATTACATAATCAGTGACGTTTTGGAACAACTGAACGGTCGCCGATGGCAACCTCTAGGTTTTTATTCCAAAATGCTCTTACCAACAGAATGGCAGTACTCTGCATTCGATCGCTCGAACTTCTTCGAACTTCTCACAGCGATCAAACACTTCCGTTATTTCGTTGAAGGACGCAATTTCGTGGTCTATCCTAGTCTAGTATAAACTAGGTCATCTCACTCTGACACTGACACAGAAGAGCCTAGACGGAAGAAGGATAAGGTATACAGAAAATGGCATTTCAAAGAGAAGGAAAAGGTAAGCGGGGCAAAAGGAGTAGCTAGAAACACGGGCCCAGACTGTGGCTGCAAGAAACAGTGTATTGAAGGTTTTACTGGTGAGGAAAAACAGAAAGAACACATTTTCTAGCCCTCATTGACAGACATGAAGTGTCCAGTCGTAGCCCCTTAACAGGTGATTCAAAACAAAAGCCGTCATCCTTCAAGTACAACGCCTTGAAAGGCACCTGTCGCGCCGAGGTATATCGTAAAGCTTACATGAGCCTTCAGGGTCTAACGCTAAAACAAATATCTACCTAATTTACAAGAAAAATTTTTATTGAGTAGAAGAAAGATAATCCTTACTAATATTATAAATGCGAAAGTAACTCTGTCTGTCTGTCTGTCTGTTACGCTTTCACGCCTAAGCCGCTGGACCGATTTTGATGAAATTTGCAACAGACATAGTTGCCTTGGAGACGGACATAGGCTACTTTTTTTTTTTTGAGAAAAAAGGGTTGAAGGGGGTGAAATGGGGTTTAATAAGTTGTGAGGGGATTTTTTTTCTTTACTTTTTTTCTATTGTATAAAAAGTAACTGATTGACAGACAACGCACAACCTAAACCGCTAAAGCTAAAGGGCTGAACTTTTTAACAGTGCATCCGTAGCGCTTTTTCGAAATTCATCCCCTAAAGGGGTGAAATAGGGTCAACTCAAAACCGCTGGAGCTATAAGGCTGAAATTTTGACAGTGCATCCCTATAATGACGTGGACATCCACTAAGAAGCGATTTTACGAAATTCATCCCCTAAAGAGGTGAAATGGGGTTTACCCAAACCGCTGGAGCTATAGGGCTGAAATTTTGACCATGCATCCCTATAATGATGTGGACATCCACTAAAAAGCGATTTTTCGAAATTCATCCCCTAAGGGGGTGAAATGAGGTTTACCCAAACCGCTGGAGCTATAGGGCTGAAATTTTGACAGTGCATCCCTTTAATGACGTGCAAATCCACTATTAAAGCGATTTTTCGAAATTCTTCCCCTAAGGGGAGAGGGGGGGGGGAATGGGGCTTACCCAAACCGCTAGAGCTATAGAGCTGAAATTTTGAGAGTGCATCCCTATAATGATGTGGACATTCACTAAAAAGCGATTTTTCGAAATTCATCCCCTAAGGGGGTGAAATGGGATTTACCCAAACCGCTGGAGCTATAGGGCTGAAATTTTGACAGTGCATCCCTTTAATGACGTGGGCATCCACTTAAATACGATTTTTCAAAATTCATCCCCTAATTAAGGTTTTTCCAAACCGCTAAAGCTATAGGGCTGAAACTTTGACAGTGCATCCCTATAATGGCGTGGAAATCCACTATTAAAGCGATTTTTCGAAATTCATCCCCTAAGGGGGGGAAATGGGGTTTACCTAAACCGCTGGAGCTATAGGGCTGAAATTTTGACAGTGCATCCCTATAATGATGTGGACATCCACTAAAAAGCGATTTTTCGAAATTCATCCCCTAAGGGAGTGAAATGGGGTTTACCCAAACCGCTGGAGCTATAGGGCTGAAATTTTGACAGTGCATCCCTTTAATGACGTGTAAATCCACTATTAAAGCGATTTTTCGAAATTCTTCCCCTAAAGGGGGAAATGGAGTTTACCCAAACCGCTAGAGTTATAGGGCTGAAATTTTGAAAGTGCATCCCTATAATGATGTGGACATCCACTAAAAAGCGATTTTTCGAAATTCATCCCCTAAGGGGGTGAAATGGGGTTTACCCAAACCGCTGGAGCTATAGGGCTGAAATTTCGACAGTGCATCCCTTTAATGATGTGGACATCCACGAAAATACGATTTTTCGAAATTCATCTCCTAAGGGGGTGAATTGGGGTTTTTCCAAACCGCTAAAGCTATAGGGCTGAAATTTTGACAGTGCATCCCTATAATGGCGTGGAAATCCACTATTAAAGCGATTTTTCGAAATTCTTCCCCTAAGGGATGGAAATGGGGTTTACCTAAACCGCTGGAGCTATAGGGCTGAAATTTTGACAGTGCATCCCTACAATGATTTGGGCATCCACTAAAAAGCGATTTTTCGAAATCCATCCCCTAAGGGGGTGAAATGGGGTTTACTCAAACCGCTGGAGCTATAGGGCTGAAATTTTGACAGTGCATCTTTTTAATAACGTGGACACCCACTAAAATACTATTTTTCGAAATTCATACCCTAAGGGGGTGAAATGGGGTTTTTCCAAACCGCTAAAGCTATAGGGCTGAAATTTTGACAGTGCATCCCTATAATGGCGTGGACATCCACTATAAAGCGATTTTGCGAAATTCATACCCTAAGGGGGTGAAATGGGGTTACCCCAAACCGCTGGAGCTATAGGGCTGAAATTTTGACAGTGCATCCCTTTAAGCATAGCGCCCAATGATACCGTCAACATCACCATCAAAATTTTCCAGTAACGTCATGACGGACATGTTCGCCCAATGAATCCATCACAGCCGGTAGAAATTTGCAACGCCAACTTGAGAAAAGTTTTTAAACATTTTATTTACACATTGTACAAACAAGTTTTGACAAATGAAATACTTGGAAATTTCTATAAAAAATTGGAAGTTTTCCTGTTGTCAAATTCAATTATTGGAACGTACAGTGGAAAATTGGAAGTATTCCTGTGCCGCCACCATCAAAAATAGAATCAAATCTATTTTTTCGTCACGAGATGGTGACGTTGCCATTGGGCGAAGTTGTATGAGATTACTTTGAATTTATTTTCACATTTTTGACGGTGGCGGATGTCGTTGGCGTTGACGGTATCATTGGGCGCTAAGCTTTAATGACGTGGACATCCATTAAGAAGCGATTTTTCGAAATTCATCCCCTAAGTGGGTGAAATGGGGTTAACCCAAACCTCTGAAGTGGAAGGGCTGAAATTTTGACAGTGCATCCCTATAATCACGTAGAAATGAATTACTCGAAATTTACTTTACTTAATATTCATTTGTGATTGCTTCATAATTTCTTGCACCCACGTAAATAGGCGAACAAACTTAACGAACGTTCGTCATACCCTAAAATGTCATTTCCCTTGATGACATATACATGCCAATCTCTGCTTCAAAACTTGCAGATTTGTTGAGCAGAGGTGATATACGCAGCAATTTGTTTACCATATTTATTAAAAAAATGCACTATAATAAATCCTTTTTAGGGATAATAACAGTTGACTTTTTTGTTTGTTTTTTTTTTTTGCACATAATAAACAGTTTTTATTTAAAGGCGTTGCAAGGCACGCGGGTTTTATGCTAGTATTCCATCATACATTATCGCAATCATAAAAAAAGTATGTACTCTATCAGGGATATATTTTTCCGACTATAGTATCAGTTTTTCAGTGTGATTCGATAGTAGAATAAGGTTTCGAAAAGCAGACGTGGATATTTCTTATTGGCCTTGCAAATAGTACTTCTCCTGAAAGATTGATTCTTTTAAAAATTAGCTCCACTTTTTGACTCTCGTCGCTCAGGCTATGAAGAATACTTATTGATTGTAATAATAAGGACGTAGTCTTCCTGTCGTTTGTAGGGGCTTTTTTTATACTTGATAAAAAAAAATTTTGCTGACAGAGACGGGCGAGCCGTAATTGGGTGTATGACGACTATACTACAGTAAGCTGTGTGACGTTAATTTAAAAGTAATACGGCGGTCCCTACAAAATTCGGGGTGACAAATTGTGAATTTTCGGGGTGTACAGTTTTTCAAAAGTTATGACCTTTTTAGAACTATTTTTGGGGAAAAAATGTTGAAGTCGCCATGGGGAAGTTCTGCACAGGGGGCCAATTACCTGGGAAATTCAAGATCTATGCGCGCGAGCCGTAATATGATTGGCTATGTGTATGTTGTGCACGTGCAAAATTTTCCCGATAGTTGGTGCTGAACCTCGAGTTTTAAAAAAAGTTATAGGTAACATATTTTTTATAAGTAACTATATTTTTTTATGTACCCTTAATCATGTTTTGCAAATTTTTTCTTTGTTTCATTATACCTTTTTTTTATCCCGGGCTATGCACAGCTATTTTTATTTATTAAAAAAAAAATTTTAAAAACCTTTTGAAGACGGTGCTAATAAAGCCTAACAAAGAAATGAAAACAATTCCCGAAGCAAGAGTTAGTGCAAAAGTGATTCTTCTTTCTAGATCCATTCTGATTGGATTGATGTTATTAAGAATCACAAACAATTATTTCGTCCTTTTTTGTGCATTTTGTGCGGTTTTTTTTAAGTCGGTTTTTAATTTTTTTTTTATTTCGTGCTTTTTAGTCCATTCATTTTTTAATATTGCTTGTCATTGCAGGGAGCATACGTTTTTACGCTCCTCAAAAGCGTTCTAGGAGCATTATAAAAAACTTTTTTAAAAAAGAAAAAAAATTTTTTTTGCCTTTTTTTCAAGCTCGAGAGTTGGTTCCCCAAAGCAGTCCCCCAACTGAATTCTAACCACTTCCAAAAGCTGCTTGTCCTTTGCATCGAAAGATAACATTTTATTGCCACGAGGGTAATTTCCGGTTTTTTTGTTGTATACAATTTATGAAAACTCCAGTAAAGGGAGAGTGCTCCAAATAAACTCTAGTGTGCATCACTTCCAATTTTCCGCATCACTCGTTGGTTAAAGTACTTACCCTGTATCGTTTCAATTCCGTGACATTAAAACAATTTGTTCGCTGCCAATGAAAGGTTCTAGGCTTGCAAATTTTAATACTATTTTATGCCTAATTTCTTTTCAGAAAGGCGGTAAAGTAGCGTTTTAATTCAAAGGATAATACTCGTACAGTTTCACTCTTTCTCATCGAAGAGTGTTTTTAGCTCACCGTTGTGCTGCTAGGAGATCAACCATAAAAGCTTCCACGGAAACATGAAACTCTCTACTTTTTCCACCTCCGCACGCCTCTCTTTTCGCTGTCTCTTCTGTTCCGCGTATATTTAGGCCCATTTCTGCAGTAGTTAATCTGCTAGCAAAAGTATACGCATGCGTGAGCGACAAGAAAAACTTAAAAATTTTGTTATATTTTGTCAAATAGTAAAATGTCGGCCGCATTTTGGGTTTTGAATGACGAAACATAGCGAAGTGTATTCTACTTGTCACACCTTTTCATTTCATACCCATGTCTGGGGTCGGGGAGCGCAATTGCAAAATTTGATTGCAGATTGTATTGTCATGCGAACTATACGTAAGTGCAAAATTTGGAGTTGTTATATGGAACTTGGTCAAAATCAAGTTGCAAAAATTTTTTACACTACACACACATACAGATCAAGATAATATAAGGCATATAAAAAGTTAAGTTGCCATTGATATCAGGGAAATTAAATGTAAACAATAAAAATTTTTGATTCTTCATCCACGCCCTGGTATATTTCTTTATTCGATATAAACAATAGTTTTTTGAGCTGCAAAAGCGACGTTTAAGCGACATAAGTGATTTTTGTACCTGCACGATATAGCACGAACCAACCATGATACCGACTTCTTTGAGGTGCCGATCGTAGCGTATTACCGAAAGTACGCTTTGAAAAGATTTTCATAAAATTCGATCAAGCGGTATCTATGTTTAAAGGGCGTAAGTGATTTTTGTACATGCTCGATAGAACGCAAACGAAAAATGATATTGACTTCATTGAGGTGCCGATCGAAGCGTTGGAATAACACCCGTTCAAAATGAAGTTCACTTTTATGGATTCAGCCGAGCAATAGCTTCCCAAAGAGTCATCACTCGTCAAAATCCGAGTTTTCTTTAAAAACCATTCAACAAATACGTTAACCATTACAAACATGACGAAATTTTCAAACTTTAGTTCAGAACTGCTTTCCATGTCCTACAGTTTTGGGAATGGAATTCATCGCAGGATTTCCAGTGATTACGGTTTGGCCTTTTCGGACAAGTTTGACAAATCCGTTACATTGATTAATTTTGGTACTATCTCCTGAAATCGTTCGAATTGAAAATGAAGTTTTTACCATTGCAGTCTATCATCAGCGCGTCAACACGCTCAAAATGAATTCGCTTTATAGTGTAGCGAACGAAGTGCCACGGACATGTTTGTTTGCTACTGTTCAACAAAAAAATTCGTTAGAAAATCCTTGCGGATTTACCATTGTTATCGTTATTTCAAAGAGCTTCCTTCCATCATACTGGGAAGTTGATCGTGTGGACCGAAAGGGTCGAACCCACATCCCAACTAGTTTTGATTTCCTGAAAAAGATTTGTGGAATATTACTGTTCTTCTTCTCCCACGTTGAATTGTCTACATTAGTACCTATTCCTTCAGTTTTACAAGTTTATTTAGGTCTAAACTGGTATTCTTTCATCACGAATAATTGTATTCACAAGGAGATATTTGTGGGTGGGTGCCGATAATTATACTTGCTACACATGAGAAAGAAGAGTAAGAGAAGGGAAATTATTATGAGTGGGTTAAGTTTTCCCGCCGAAATTTTGTGGTGAAGATGTTATTTTACTACTATTCTTTCTATACCTCTCTCGTAATATACAGGTTCTGCTGATGCTGACGGAATACTAGTGTAAATTGGGCCATTGAGGTTATCTACAACTACACCGTCATTCCTTTAACTGTTAACCAGTTCTACAACATAATCTAGATCTAGAAGGGTATTTCTTCACCACAAGTAATTTTCTTGTCTTTACACGGAGATTTTTTTTTATATGATAGTCTAAGCTTAGGTGTCATCCTTTGTACTACTAGTTCGTCATGTCGTACACGTCATGGTGCAATGTCTAGTAGTAAGCTTAGCTCGAAGGATAGAGAGAAAGATAGGATAGATTAGGGGGAGTCGGGTGGGTGTTGGAGGAGATGGTGGTGAACCTTGCGCTTGAACTCTTGGGTGTTGTATGAGTTCGGGAATATTGACTGAGGTAAGTTGTTCCACAGTCGCGTTGTTCTTGTTATAAACGAATTTCTAAATCGGAGCGTGCGCGAAGATAAGGGCTGTAGACTATAAGGGTGGGCCGAGCGGGCAAGTCTTGTGTTGCGGGAAAAATGTTGCCGTGGAAGCATGAGGTTACAGGGATGCTAAATAACTGTTACATTTGTATTTTTGACTTAAAAAATCAAATAATAAATTGTCTGATCTACATAAAATTTATATTGGATACTTAGAGATTGGAGTTCTACGCTGCGGTTGGGTTACTTTTAAATTGTAAACTTTTATTTATAAAACTCAGGTTTAATAGTTAATATAAATTTTACTGTTTTTAAATCAAAAAATAACTAAAGGTCATCAAGAATATTTTTGTGTTTTATTTGCAGTCTTCAAAACAAGAAGACTTTTCCCGACTAGAAATCATAGTTGGGCATGCCTAAAATAAAGTCCGCAAGGGGTTTTTCTGGGGTTTGCCTAACTTAGGCCATCCTAATAGATACCGCTTGAGGCCCCAGTCCCAAAATAAAGGGGGAAATTTAGCTTAGTTTCCACTGGGGTTTGCCTAATGAGGGCCTGATGTTCTAATTTTTGGGGTTGCCTAAGTTAGGTCATCTTAATAGAAACCACACAGGGCCCTAAATATCTAAAATAGGCGAAAATATACACAGGTAAACATGCGATATGTTATTTGTGTTATTCATGTTACTTATGTTAAATCAAAAAACAAATTTCAGAAATCGAGAAAATTTAACAAATTTTAGATTTTAACAAATAATATTTATGTTTTGTTAAAATCGAAATAAATATCAAATATTAAGTAAAGTTTTCTTTTTTTTGTTTTGTTTTTCAATTTAACATAAATAACACGAATAATAAAAATTGGACCCCATAACAATATTAGGTATGTATATATTTACTATACGTCGATACACAAACACAGTGTATAGTAAATACATACACACATATATATTCTTCTGAAGCCAAGTCAAGACTAAAGTAACGACAAAATAGTGTCAGTATTATTTCGAAGACGTCCATGAACGGAACTTTCAGCTGTTGATAGTGAAATGTCTGATAGTAAAGACAGTGAAGTGCGACATCTTAATAAAACAATTGAGTCAGGAAGAGATTTAAGTGCTGAAAATTCTATCATCAATGAAGACCTTGGATCTTTACAATATGAATCGCCATTAACAGGTGATTATCGAAATATATTTGGGGAAGAAGAATCAATAGATGCAGATGTTGATGATGGAGACGATGGTAAAGAGGACGATGATGATAAAAGCGATGATGAACATGAAACAGAATATTTACATTACTATGAAAGTTCAGAAATTGAAGGTGAAGGCATAGAAGCAAATATTGATGAAGATGATTAATCAAGTAAAGATATTGATGTGGAAGTTATTCGTCAATGGGCTTTAATGAATCCCCCTATACCACATACACGCTTAGAGAAATTATTGGCTATTTTAACTAGGTCCACCTATCCCAATTTACCGAAATGTGCTAAAACTTTTTTAAACACAACTACAGGTAATTATGAAATTGAAATATTTGAAGATGGTAGTGAATTTATCTATTTTAGAATAAGTGAAGCAATAAAAAATATTTTGAATCCCAGTATTCATACAACGGACCTGATCGAACTACTGTTTAATGTTGATGGTTTGCCATTATTTAAGTCCAGCAAAAAGCAACTATGCCTATACTGTGCAAAATACATCTTGATCCTGACGTTTACAAGCCATTTCAGGTTGCTATATTTTGTGGCGATCAAAAACCATCTAACATTAGACAATATTTGAAAAAAATTATCCAGGAAATAAATTTCTTACAAAGCACAGCTTTTGTTATCGATAATCGTTTATTTTCAATTTCAATAACATCATTTACTTGTGACAGACCAGCCCGTTCTTTATTAAAATGCATCAAAGGTCATGGAGGATATTGGGCATGTGAAAGATGTACAGTCAAGGGAGTGCGGTATCAAAACTAAAACTACCTAAGGGACAATGTTTCGTCCAGGAATCTAAAGAACAGAAGCCATCACCGTAGAATAACTCCTTTGATGGACATATATCTGAGATAGATCTAATTTATCAATTTACTTCATCTTGGAGTCATGAAAAAGCTACTAGAATCTTGGATTGATGGAATTGTACCGCAGCTCAAACTTAGTGTTCGTGAAAAATCAAAATTAGCAAATTTGCTATCAAAAATAAAAGTGCCAAATGAATTTCAAAGATCAACACGATCATTATCAGACTTTCGCAAATTTAAAGCCACAGAATATCAATTCATTCTTCTTTATTCAGGGCCTGTTATCTTCAAGAACATTTTACGAAGTGTTCAAACATTTCCTTTTATTACATGCCGCATGCAGAATATTATCATCTAAAAATTTAGCAACAAGTACCTATCCACAAGCCAAAGATCTTTTTTCAATGTTTGTCTTAGTGGCGACAGCTCTGTACAAAAGAGAATTCCTTATAGGAATTGTTCATAATCTCGTACATCTCGCTGACGATGTCAGGTATATGAAATGCCCACTGACGGCAATATCATCGTACCCATTTGAAAATACATTGGGAAAAATTAAAAGACCGACGAGAAATGGAAATAAACCTCTATCACAATTATGCAGAAGATTTCATGAAATGTCACATTTCTGGAATGATACCACCAGAGATTATTATAATAAGAAAACTGAAACCAGATGCATCTGAGACATCGCTAATTAAAAGATTACAATTTAAAGGAGTTCTTTTAACAACAAAGCGGCCTGACCGTTTTATTAAATAATTCTAAAGTTTTCGAAATTAAAAATTTGTAGGTTTCTTCTTCAGCAGATTTGAATTCCATAATAATTCAAGGTCAAACTTTAAGAAGGAGAAAATCTCTTTATAAATATCCATTTGAATCAAAAATACTACAAATGTGGAATGTTTCTGCAGACAATGTTGACATTGTAGAGTACAAAATCTCAGACATAAAATATAAAATGGTATGTGTTATGCCGCTTTTACATATTTGAAAAACCCAAAACTCCTTCCCCTTTTTTACTTCTTTGTTTTCTTTAATGAGAATCCTGCCTCTGCCCGAAATTACATCAGTCTTTTGAGCCCTGCGCTTGTGTCTAGTTTTTTGAAGAGCAAAGTGATTTAAAAAGTTTACAATGTCAGTTTCCCAAAGTGATTATAGATATACTTAGATTAGTGATATTTGAAAACAGAAAAGAAATTATGATGAAAACTTGGATAAATTAAAATGTCATTTCATACCTGGTCCTTATAATCAGAAGAAGTGTAAAATAATAAAAAAAAAATGGTGCAAAAATATGATCCACCTTCAGCAGATTGGCCACATTACGATTTGGAGATTCATGGAAGAGCCAGTAATTTTATAAATTATTAGCAATTACATCATTTTAATTGCGAATGTATTTTTATAGAGACATATGACGAGGCTGACAATCTGGCTGATAAACTTCAATTTCAGCCGTACGTTTATTCGACTGAGAATGAAAGCTCAGCAAAAGCGAAAGCCGCCGACGATAAAAAATACATAGAGAAAATGTCAAGAAAACATGCCCTAAAAACATTGGATCAATTCCGCATAGTGCTTGATACTGACTCGTCTGGTACTGATAGTGATGAAGCACCCAAGAAGAGAAATAAAATTCCCAACACCAGAAAAAACAGCTCCCAAGAAAAGCACAATGAAGTCGCTGCAAGGTGTGAACAAATAAGTGAGTAACAAAAATTTTGTTTATACTTGTTACATTGCCAATTAAGTTTAATTTCAATGAACCTAACCTGATAACTAATTTTCAGGATCTGTTTTACCAAACATTGTAGGTGACAAAAAGGTTAGTTCTAACTCGGACAGTGATAGTAGTAGTAGTGATAAAGTTCTGCGGAAAAAAAGAAAACATCACAACACCACACTAACCAGTAAAACATCAAGCTCGCAAAAGCACAATAATTTCGCAGAAAGATGTGAAAAAATAAGTGAGTAGCAAAATATTTTTTTAACTTGTCGCACTATAAATCGAATTGTTTATAATGTATATTCACTGATAATAGCATAGATTCAGGTTTAAATGCGGGGTTTTTGTGGTACCCTTTGAAGTAAATTCCATAAGTTTATGACTACCTCCTATTCAGGAAAAATGAATGCCATCGAGAACTTTCCGAATTCCTGCCTCCTTATGGGGATTTCCCGAATGTTTTAGTTAATTTGAAATTTTTGGAAATCCCCAAAAAAGGACGCAGGAAATCGGCAAGTCCTAATTGATGGTAAGAAGGAGTCATAAAATTAATGAATTTGCGTCAAAAGATAACAGAGAAACGACGTATTTATACTTAAGCCGATTCACTAGTTTACAAAAAAATATTTTTTTTTTGTTCATGAAATGAAACATATATTATTTATGTAGGCTATGCCTATGGACGGTATTTAAAAAAATATTTTTTTAATTTTCATAGCACGTCACAATTCTGAGATATATAGAGGTCTTTGTTTTTTATCTATTTGCAATTGTTTAAATACGTTTATCGTTCTATTTTGTAAAAAACTGTGAGATTCAAAAGTCTTACTTTAAAAAAAAAATTCATCTAGAGTGCGTAAACTACATCCAAATCGGTTTTGTTATGTCTGTAGGAAAATTGTTCAGCTAAATCGTGCTTTCCCTATAACAAAACCATTGCAAGAAGCCTATTTAAATTATTTTGGATTTCTGGTGTCAAATCAAGATAAAAATTGGGTTCCTCATGTGATGTGCACTAATTGCAGATTGGTCCTCAGCTCCTGGAATTCAGGTAAAAATAGATCACTGAAATTTGGTAAACCAATGATATGGAGAGAGCCAACTAACCACGAAACCAATTTGTTACTTTTGTTTGACAAAAACTTTTGGTTTTAACTCAAAAAATAAAAATAGTATAAAATATGCAGACGTTTCATCAGTGACTAAGCCGGTCCTTCATTCAGAGGATTTACCAGTTCCCACACCACCTGGCAGAAGTGACCAAACTCACATAGATACAACAAGTAGTATTACAATGCACGAGCATAGTGACAGTGAACAATCAAGCTCAGATAACTTTTTCGATGATGAAGACAGTCCACACTTGATAACCCAATCTGAACTCAACGATCTTATAAGAGATTTGCAGTTGTGTAAGTCAGAAGCGGAATTACTTGGCTCCAGGCTTGATTGCTTGATCCTAGTACAAAAGTTAGTATTTATCGTTGTAGAAGTAAGGCGTATGCTGCTTTTTTTACAAAAGAAAATGAGTTTTGTTATTGTCATAACGTCAAGGGACTTTTTCAAGAAATGAAACAACCATATGACGCAAAAGAATGGCGCCTTTTTATAGATTCGTCGAAGCAAAGTCTTAAAGCTGTTCTTCTGCATATTGGAAATGCAAAGCCGTCTATTCCTGTAGGTCATGCTGTTAATTGTAAAGAAACCTATGAGACAATGGCCAAATTGATTGAATTGATTAAATATAAATGCCACAATTGGTACATTTGTGGTGATCTAAAAGTTCTAAGTATGCTTTTGGGCTTACAAGGTGGATACACTAAGTACTGTTGTTTCTTATGCCTATGGGACTCCAGAGCAAAACAGGATCATTATAACATAAAAAATTGGCCTGTACGAAATGAATATGTTCCAGGTAAGATGAACGTGGGGGGGCGAATGGCTAACAAAGATCTCAGAAAGTGGTGGCACCCGATTTGTCACTTCTGTCAAGATTCGAGGAAAGTCACTGCAGACGAACACCTAGCAGACCTGTTAGCAAGTCCTAATCCCACCTCCCCGCGGTGCCCTCTGGGGTACTTCTTCGGAAGGAGCTAACGGGAGACGGGCGAATGGCGAGCTCTCTGCGCCACAAAACAGAGTTTTAAGTCGGTTGGGCTGAGGGTTAGTAACCCGCTCCCATAAAAAACACCATTGCTACGAATCGGCAAACAATGCCTCGGAACCGGACGGACAACACGACGACGACCTTTGCTTTTCGAACAAGGACACGAATCGGATCATGGAATGTGAGAACACTGCTGGCTGAGGGACGGCTGGATGAAGTCCTCAACGAGATGAATCGATATAAAATCAAGATCATGGGGCTTAGCGAGACCAGATGGCCCGATGCGGGGGAACATATCTGCCCAAACGGTGAGTCCTTCTTATATTCTGGTAGAAACGAAACTGAAAGCCGTAGGAGTGGCGTTGGCGTAATACTCACCAAAGAAGCCAGGTCCAGCCTCATTAGCTAGTCACCGGTTTCTGAGAGGATTATTACCGTGCGCCTGCGTACCAGACTAAGAAGTACTACGGTAGTCCAATGCTATGCTCCAACTGAAGACGCAGAAGACGACATCAAGGACGAGTTCTATATGCGACTGAATGAGGTTTTTCGCTCTATTCCAAGGGGAGACATCATTGTTTTAATGGGTGACTTAAACGCTCAGATCGGCCGTGACAACACCGGCCTTGAACACACAATTGGAAACCAAGGCCTAAGCCAAGTTACCAATAACAATGGTGAGCTTTTCGTTGACTTTTGTAGTTCCCACCAACTCATGGTAGGTGGAACTTACTTTTGTCACAAGAAGATACACAAAGAGACCTGGGTATCGCCCGATGGTAGAACGAGAAATCAGATAGATCACGTGGCCGTTAGCCGCAGATGGAGAACTATTCTTGAGGATGTCAGGAGTTTCAGGGGAGCGGATACTGGAAGTGACCACCATTTGGTTGTAGCAACTATTCGCCTTCAAATCGCCGCAATCAGAAACGTGCAACATGATGCTATAACCCGTAGACGGTTTAACGTAGACCTTCTGCGGGAGAGCGTTAAAAAGCGGGAATTCGCTGGAAACTTTTTAGAATTATTAAACCAGCAAACCGTTTCTGACGACACAAATATTGAGGAATTGTGGAGTACGACAAAGGGCGCGATATTGACGGCTGCGGAAACAAGCATCGGTTATGTCCAAAGAAACCAACAACACTGGATCTCGGACACAACCTGGCAAAAAATAGAACGCAGAAGGGCCCTCAAAAATAACGTAAACTCCACAAACGACCCGGAAAGACGTCACCAATTAGAACGGGAATACTCCCAATTACACCGGGAGGTTAAGAGAAGTGTCCGGCGTGATAAAAGGCAGCAGATAAATGAGCTCGCAGAAAAAGCGGAAAACGCGGCAAACACAGGCAACAGTAAGGTGCTGTACCAAATCACTAAACAGCTCTCGGGAAAGCACTCTACTAAAAAGCATGCCGTTAAGAGTGCGGATGGAAGGCTGCTATGCAGCGACGAAGAGCAACTCCAAAGATGGAGAGATTACTTCTTCGCCGCCCTGAATGGTACACTTACACAGGAACCTCAGGAAAACAGCAACAATGCACAGCCAATAAGAATCACCACCCGGGCCCCATCCAAGACGGAAATAGTAACCGCAATTCATGCGATGGCCAATGGTAAAGCAGCTGGGAAAGATGGCATCCCGCCAGAATTGTTGAAAGCCGACTCAAGCCTCATAGCAGATGCGCTTCAGCCAATCCTAGAAATAGCATGGAACACCTGTACCTTTCCGGAGGATTGGACGGAAGGTATCATAGTCAAAATCCCAAAAAAGGGGGACCTAACAATATGCGACAACTGGAGAGGCATCTGTTTACTATCTACAGTGGGCAAAATTTTGTCCCATATATTACTATCTAGGATAAGTGAGGCAGTTGACCGAACGCTTAGGAGGCAGCAGGCCGGATTCAGGAAGGGCCGCTCCTGTATTGATCATATTAACACGTTGAGAATAATAGTGGAGCAGTCTACTGAATTCCGATCCCCCCTTTACCTTGCTTTCGTAGATTATGAGAAAGCGTTCGACTCGGTCAATAGGAGCTTTATATAGCAGGCACTACGGCGACGTGGATTGCCTGATAAAATAATAGAATTGATAAAAGCCCTATATAACAATTCCAAATGCAGAGTTCTCCATAATGGAAAATTATCCGACAGCTTTGAGGTGAGCTCAGGAATACGACAAGGATGCCTACTTTCGCCTTTACTATTTCTTATAGTAATAAATGACATCCTTGTCGGCGCTCTAGATAATCGAACAGGCGGCATACAATGGGGTTTGGTAGACCGCCTTAAGGACCTCGACTACGCAGATGATATCTGTTTGCTGGCCCACAGACACCAGGACCTGAAAAACATGTTGAACAATTTGGCAACAGAAAGTAGTCCAGCAGGCTTAAGGCTAAATCCGACTAAAACTAAAGAAATGCGGATAAATGCAAACACCATTGAATGGACAGCGCTGAATAACCGTGACGTGGAACTGGTAAATAAATTCTGCTACCTCGGTAGTATTATTACCAAAATGGTGGGGCAGAAGAAGACGTAAGTTCCAGAATAAACAAAGCACGAGGCGCATATGCATGCCTGTCCCGCATATGGAGATCAACGGAGATCTCAACTAACACCAAATTGCGGCTGTTCAACTCCAACGTTAAGGCAGTTCTTTTGTATGGTTGCGAAACATGAAAAGTCACCCAATTCATCACAGGGCGCCTACAAGTCTTCATCAACAGATGCCTTCGTCGTATCCTAAAAATCCGCTGGCAAGATAGAATTTCAAACGAAGAACTTTGGCGCCGTGCCGGCCAAGAAAGGATAGACGACCAAATCAGGGGAAGGAAATGGAATTGGGTTGGCCACACCTTGCGACGCGAAAACGAAAACCTAGCCAAACAAGCCCTTGACTGGAATCCGCAAGGTTCCCGTCGAGTAGGAAGACCTAGAACAACGTGGAGGAGAACCCTACTAGAAGAAGCCGCAACAACTGGGAGATCCTGGTCGGAGCTGAGAGCTGTCGCGCAAAACAGAGTCCGCTGGAGGGCAACTGTTTCCGCCCTATGTCCCATGAGGGATTAAAGGAGTTTAAAGAAGAAGAAGATGAACGTAAAAAATACATCCTTAGTTGACCCAAAGAAAATAATATTACCACCGCTTCACATTAAGTTGGGCTTGATGAAAAATTTTACCAAAGCTTTGGATAAGTCCAAGCCTGCATTTCAATACCTCTGCCCAGTATTTACGAATCTTTCTGAGGCTAAATTAAAGGAAGGAATATTTGTAGGTCCTCAAATCAGGAGAATATTGGACGATACAAAATTCGAGAGCCTTTTTACGGAGGTAGAAAAAGCAGCCTGGAACTCTTTTAAAAGTGTCGTTAAACATTTTTTAGGCAATAACTAGTTGGGATGTGGGTTCGACCCTTTCGGTCCACACGATCAACTTCCCAGTATGATGGATGTTGAATATTATGATTGGATATTTTAATAATAAATGAACAATAGGCAATATAGAATATATGCATAATACTGAGAATTTGTCACAATTTTTTATCAATATTTTCGCAAAAATGTCAAACTTAATGTGCGCACTTACAAGATTAGGATGACGAAAATGTATATAAAATTGATGTATGAATGTTTTTCGGCACCTCAATGAAGTCAATATAGTTTTTAGTTCGCGCGGTATCGTGCAGGTACAAAAATCACTTAAGTCAGTTAAACCAAAAACCCGCTGGACCGAATATTATAAAAATATTTTCAGATAATATTGTCGCTAATACGCTTCGAACGGCACCTAAAGTAAGTCAATATCTTTCGTGGTTCAGGCGATATCGTGCAGGTACAAAAATCACTTACGCCGCTTAAACAAAAAAACGGCTCGACCGAATTTTATGAAAATCTTTTCAGATCATATTTTGGTTAATACTCTTCGAACAGCACGTAAACTAAGCCGATATCTTTTATAGTTCGCGCGATATCGTGCAGGTACAAAAATCACTTAAGTCATTTAAACCAAAAAACCGCTGGACCGAATATTATAAAAATCTTTTCAGATAATATTGTCGCTAATACGCTTCGAACGGCACCTCAAGTAAGTCAATATCTTTCGTGGTTCGGGCGATATCGTGCAGGTACAAAAATCACTTACGTCGCTCAAACAAAAAAACGGCTGGACCGATTTTCATGAAAATCTTTTCAGATCATATTTCGGTTAATACGCTTCGAACAACACCTCAACGAAGCCGATATCAGTTTTGGTTCGCGCGATATCGTGCAGGAAAAAATGACCACATCCGTACGCACATACACACACACACATACTTCCTCCCAATTTTTTGCTTAAAATGCTCCTGGGACCTTGAAAGACGAAAATACGTTGAAATTTTCGATTTCGATTTTCGGACCGATTACAATAACTTCCTATACTGGGAAGTTAAAAAAAGTGATAACTACAAAGACATTGTTGAAAATCTTTTGCAAAATTATAAACGTATGGTTGTAAATATGTCACTAAAAATTCATTTTTGCATTCCCATTTAGATTTTTTCCCAGAAAATCTTGGAAGTGTGAGTGATGAACACGGTGAGCGATTTCACCAAGATTTAAAATCATTTGAGAAAAATTATCAAGGTTTTTGGGACCAAAATATGCTAGGTGACTATTGTTGGTCTGTTGTGAGAGATACAGATGAAAATATTTATGAAAAAAAAGAGCAAAAATTGCCCATTTTTAACTGTCTATTGATTAATTAGATGTAGTTTTTTTTTATAAAAATCTTCTTAATAAATATTTCAAAAAACTGACGTGCTGGATTTTTTTAAATGTTTTTTCCGAGATGTAGATGCCCAAAGTAACGTAACCGTATATATTCCATTTCATGAACAAAAGTCATGTAAACTAGTGATCAGCCAGTGTATGTATTTCAATTCAATTTATAATTTCAATAAAAATAGGATCTCTATCACCAACTATTGTGATTGCTAAAGATGATGATAACTCGGACAGTAGTAGCAGTGATGATGTAGTTAGTAAGAAGAAAAGAAAAATTGCCAACACCAAACCAACAACTTCGCAAAATAAGGACAAAATGCAGTATCCGAAAAGTGATAAAGATTCCCACCCCATTGACACCTTACTATCCCACAATGATCCTAAAACAATAAGTAAATTATAAGAAACACGCAATTTTTTATGGTTCTTCATCAACTATTCTTTTATTACAGCTGATTTATATCGTTGCATGCAAAAAATATTTAACCTTCAAATAGTCCTTTAGAAGCAGTTCAGCCAGATGAATGCCGGGATAGCACTAACTAAAAATCTCTCTAGCAAAAATATACTCCTACAATCTAGAGCCGTCATTAATTTTGAAAAAGATTTGGAACATCTGAATCTTCCATGCGCCACGAAAGCAGACTTCGACAATTTAGAAGAAATATTAAAAAAGACTGATTCCTGGCAATTTTTTTTTTTTTTTTTTTTTTTGTATAATTAGTCAAATTATAATTGTATGTTAAGCAAGTTGTTAAGAAAAAGGTTTTTAAAAAGTAAGTTTTCTTGATCGGGTCTAAAGAAATAAAACCACTAGAACTTCACTACGTTATAATATTTTAATTTAATTTCCGAATACAAAAAGTTTACTCCGCGGTTACAGTAGCGTGTGTTCTCTAGCACGAGAGAACACAAAATGAAAATTATCAAAAAACAGTTATTACCTGAGTTCTAAAATTTAGACTTAAATGGTTAGTTTAAAAATGTTGCCAGCTCTCGGTTCCAGGTTGTTTAATTAATGCTGCTCTAAACATTCCGCCCGCCTCGTGTGTAGCACGAAATCCAGAAGTGCAGAATGGCCGCCCGCCATGAAGAAATTTCTAGTCCTAGGCCGCCCGCCATAGCGAGGTGTGGGAAAAAGTTTAGTAAATCTACGGACAGAAGAGTGATTAGGTCATATTTATTATTATTATTTTTTCAAGTTGTTTAGAATAGCTTAAAGTTAGATTAATTGGGTTAGAGGTCGATCGGAAGGATGCAGAGTTTCGTCACGGGACGTTTGCAATATCCATCTTTGTGCCTTATGGTCACGACTCGAACTTGCTCGTCTGCTCCTGGGTGAAGTTCTGTGACGCGTCCTAGCCGCCAGTGTTGAGGGGGTAGCTTGTCGTCCTTGATAACGACGAGGTCGTTGACAGTTACAGATCTAGTTTTGTGTTGCCACCTGTAACGGGACTGCAAGTGGCATAGGTACTCTTTGTACCAGCGAGCCCATAAGCTTTCATACGCCTGCTGTACAAGTTGCCAACGATCCAGCCTATTAGGTGGCGTACCTAGTGTGTTTGGCGTAGGTACGGCGAGCAAGCTTTCTCCGACTAAGAAGTGCCCAGGATGGGGTCATCAGTGATGGCGTTCAGTGGCCTCGAGTTGAGACAGGTCTCGAGGTCACCTCAATGAAGTCGATATAGTTTTTAGTTCGCGCGGTATCGTGCAGGTACAAAAATCACTTAAGTCAGTTAAACCAAAAACCCGCTGGACCGAATATTATAAAAATATTTTCAGATAATATTGTAGCTAATACGCTTCGAACGGCACCTCAAGTAAGTCAATATCTTTCGTGGTTCAGGCGATATCGTGCAGGTACAAAAATCACTTACGCCGCTTAAACAAAAACACGGCTCGACCGAATTTTATGAAAATCTTTTCAGATCATATTTTGGTTAATACTCTTCGAACAGCACGTAAACTAAGCCGATATCTTTTATAGTTCGCGCGATATCGTGCAGGTACAAAAATCACATCACATCAAGAAATTTCTAGTCCTAGGCCGCCCGCCATAGCGAGGTGTGGGAAAAAGTTTAGTAAATCTACGGACAGAAAAGTGATTAGGTCATATTTATTATTATTATTTTTTCAAGTTGTTTAGAATAGCTTAAAGTTAGATTAATTGGGTTAGAGGTCGATCGGAAGGATGCAGAGTTTCGTCACGGGACGTTTGCAATATCCATCTTTGTGCCTTATGGTCACGACTCGAACTTGCTCGTCTGCTCCTGGGTGAAGTTCTGTGACGCGTCCTAGCCGCCAGTGTTGAGGGGGTAGCTTGTCGTCCTTGATAACGACGAGGTCGTTGACAGTTACAGATCTAGTTTTGTGTTGCCACCTGTAACGGGACTGCAAGTGGCATAGGTACTCTTTGTACCAGCGAGCCCATAAGCTTTCATACGCCTGCTGTACAAGTTGCCAACGATCCAGCCTATTAGGTGGCGTACCTAGTGTGTTTGGCGTAGGTACGGCGAGCAAGCTTTCTCCGACTAAGAAGTGCCCAGGAGTTAGCGCGTTCAGGTCCGTGGGGTCATCAGTGATGGCGTTCAGTGGCCTCGAGTTGAGACAGGTCTCGATCTGTGCGAGTAGGGTGAACATTTCCTCCAGAGTGAGAATTTGACTGCCAACCACTCGCTTTAGGTGGTGCTTAAAGGACTTTACGCCAGCTTCCCAAAGGCCACCAAAATGAGGGGAAGCGGGAGGTATAAAGTGCCATTCTGTTCCATCCTTGAGAGTGAGCTGCGGAAGATCTTTGCTGTGAGTAAGCTGGTAAAGATATTTTGACAGCTGTCTGTCTGCGCCCACGAAGTTTTTACCGTTGTCACTGTATAGTTTCGCGCATCTTCCACGACGGCTTACGAATCGACGGAAGGCTACGATAAATGCCTCAGTAGTTAAATCCGTGACTAATTCTAGATGTACTGCTCGCGTAGAGAAGCAGACGAAGACTGCTACATAGCACTTGAGTCGAATCCGTCCTCGGCCTCGAGTCGGTTTGATCAAAAAGGTAGTCCACGCCACTATGCAGGAAGGGTTTAGTTGGACGTACCCGATCAGGGGGCAAGTCGCCCATTAGCGGCGTAGAAGTTTTAGCCCGCGTTCTGCAGCAAATAACGCACTGATGTATAAATTGTCTTACCTTTCTTCGACCATTGGGGACCAATACCTTTGTCGAAGTTGTTGGAGAGTAGCTTGTGTGCCTCCATGTAGAGTTTTGGAATGGGCATTGGCGATTAGAAGTTTGGTTAAATAGCTATCAGTTGGAAGTATGATAGGGTGTGTTTCGTCTTCTGATAAGAGCGCATTTTTTAGCCTGCCACCCACTCGTAATATTTGCTTGACATCAATAATAGGGTTCAAGGCATCTACATAGGTGTTTTCATGGATGATTTTTGCACCTTCAGGATGCGTTAATTGATGATCACCTGCCAATTGCTTGAGCACCTTGCAGGCCAGATAGGGTGCGGCGGCGGTGCCGTAAGTAACTGTGCGAAGACGGTAGCAGCTGACTGGTTGTGATGGAGAAGGTCGCCACAATATCCTCTGTAGGTCTGTATCTTCCGGGTTTATCAAAATCTGCCGGAACATCTTCTCCAAGTCACCGGTAAAGACGTACGGGAAGAACCGCCATCTTGCTAAGACTATGAAGACGTCATTTTGCAGCTTTGGTCCGATATGCAGTAGATCGTTCAATGATACTCCGGTGTGAGTCTGTTGCGAGGCGTTGAATACCACTCGTAGTTTTGTCGTCGAGCTGGTTGGTTTCAATACGGCGTGATGAGGTAAATAGTATACCGGACCTTGTGTTTCTCCCTCGTCCTGCACCAATTCCATATGATTAAGAGATAAATATTCTTCCATGAAATCCGAGTATGCTTTAAGTAGCGGTGGATCTCGGTTGAACCTTCTTTCCATGCGGATCAAAGCAGTCAAGGCAGCTTCACGTGAGTCTCCTAGTTGAAGCTCGGTATTCCTTATAGGTAGGCGTACTACGAATCTACCATTTTCATCTCGATAGTGAGTCTTCTGGAAGATCCTCTCACATTCAGCGTCTTTTGGGTCTAGCAAGTGTTGCTGAGGTGGTTCTTCAATTTCCCAGAACTTTTGAAGGAGGGTGTCAAGGTTGGTTTTAGTAGTAGTGATATGAAAATTCGTTGTGGGTGAGGCCTGTTGTACTACTTCGGTCATAGGCCCTGACAGGATCCAACCTAAAGTTGTAGCTTGAGCTACGGGAGTTCCATCTGGACCTCTGCGAATGTTGCCTAGTATAATTCTTGCATGTAAATCAGCACCAAGGATCAGATCAATTCCAGACGGCTTATCAAAAAATGGATCAGCTAGCTGCAGTCCTGCTATA
This sequence comes from Thereva unica, assembly GCA_949987705.1. Classification (NCBI taxonomy): domain Eukaryota; kingdom Metazoa; phylum Arthropoda; class Insecta; order Diptera; family Therevidae; genus Thereva; species Thereva unica. Next base: position 60,134,705 of record OX465282.1, read on the forward strand.
TGTGGCCAGTTTTTCTTAGTAATGCGCTTTGCTGGAATCAAATGTGTTAATGATGGAAGTACCAGAGACTGAACTGTATAGGTTTTTGAAGGATCAATAGTAGAGATAACTTCATGAAGAACAACTGCATTAGCTTTGCCTGCATCAATATTTCTTATTCCATAGATTGAAATATCAGTAGGTCTTTTAGCCAGTCGCAATGCATTAGCCAAAGACGTAGTTATGAAGCAAGATTCCAATCCCTGGTCCACTAATGCTCGGGCGCGAATAGTTCCGCCATCAGCTGATCTTAGCAGCACCACAGCTGTAGCTAGTAAAGTTTTAGCTTGTCGAGGCTTGTTGGCATGCATACTGGTTACGTGGGCAAGTGTAGAGCTAGATGTAGAAGCTTCAGTACGCATAGGGTTGGTTGTCATGCTAGCAGCCTGTTCTGATTTGTGCCATTGTCGACCTTCCACGCCGGGTACAGGTGCCTGATGGATCATCGTATGATGTCGCTGGTTACACCTTTGGCAGGTTTTGTCTGAAGTACATGTGGAGCTTACGTGGCTCGATTTCAGGCAATTTGTGCAGATTGACTTCTTCCTTAATAAATCTATGCGGTCTTCAATAGTCTTGGACCGGAACTGAGGACAGAACATGATGAAATGGTCACGGCCACAGCAGCCGCATTCGGTAGATTTGGTTTTCATAATATGATGGCTGCGAGTAGTATGTCTTGGTGATGATGACTGTTGACGTAGTACTGGTCGCGGTTGGGTTTTCACAAAATCTTTTATTGCGCTTAAGGCTTGCAGGCGCGATTCCAAGAAAGTCTGGAGTGATTTGAAGGAGGGCACGTCTGTAGATGAACTAAGGGACGTCTCCCAGTCCTTTCGGGTACTACTATCTAGTTTGTTAGAGAGTAGGTATACGAACCAGTCATCCCAATGGTCGGTAGGGCGATCTAAGTTGTTCAATGTTCGGACTGCTAAGTTGAATCCATCAACAAGTCTACGTAGTTCTGCAGCTGTTTCCCCAGACATGGCTGGTATATTGACCAGCGCGTTTAAATTGGAGTTGACCAGAACTCGCGTGTTCTCGAAGCGCGTGGACAGGGTGTCCCAGGCGGCGCTATAATTGGCGCTAGTTGTTGCGAAATGTTTTAATAGTTTCGCTGCTTCTCCGGTAACCGCAGCTTTGAGGTAATGCATCTTCTCAATATTGGTTATACTGTGGTTCTGATGGATTAGGGAGACGTAAGTGTCTCTAAAGGAGGGCCAATCGTAGTAAGAACCACTGAAAGTTGGCAGATTCACTCTTGGTAACTTGATGGGTTGATATGTTGAAGTGGTAGAATTATGTGCTGTATAACTTAGCAGTGATGCGTCACGAGGGCTCTCTTCAAACCGAGCGAGGTGCTCTTTCAGCCATCCTAACGTATCCATGTATGCGTTCTCCACGGTTGAGAACACGTCAGCAGTGAAGTAGGCTTCGCGCTTTTGGTCATCTTCTGTGACGAGTTTGTACAACTCATCATTTGCCTTTATAAAATATTGCCAATATGAATCTAGTAATTGTAAACGGTTGCGAAGGAAGATCTCATCTCGTTTGTCTTTGCCGACTTTATTCACGTTTGTTAAGAAGTTTACAATACGCTCTTTGGACGCTTTAAGTTTAGCCTTAGCGTCTTCCATAATCTTAATTTTCAAAGTTCTATGTGTTAACTAAGGTTGCTAATATACAATATATATGGTGGATGTAATGGTTTAATATTTGCCGCAGCTACGATGGGGATATTTATTTTGCTTGAGATAAACAACTTTCTTGCTTCAAAAATATTTTATATTATGTATTTAAAGTGATGTTAGATTTATTAGTAATTCAAAAAATAAGTGGTTTAAAACTTTTAAATATATGATAAGTAAACAAAACTTGAGGCTAAGTTGTTTTATTCTAGCCAATGTAGAGTCCGCATAGGCGAAACGCGATATCCCCGAATTTTTTCACAAAACCAATAATATTTATTTGCAAGGAAGTCCGATTTTGGCTCGCAACACAAATCAACAAAACTCGATATTGATCACTACGGTTTCCATTTTCCCTCTGTTATAAGCTGCGCTTTTACACTTAATGCGTATGAAAATATAAGGCCCGAAAACTTCTAAGATAATTGAATAATAAGCTTCGCAATAAGTTCAAACTATCGTAATATTAGTTCCAACTAGTTAGCTTTTAAGTTTCACTTTGACATTTGTTATGCAATATAAACGTTTAAAGCCCGGAAATTGTTTTGCTATTTAAAAGTAATAAATTGTTTCTTCACTTCCTTAGAGTACACAAATAATTTTCATAAACAATATTGTTATTAAATTTATTGAATGTTAGTTGTTATTAATTGATTGAACGATGGTTGAAAGTTGTTTCAATTTTGGTTTTATTTTGTATAAGTCCGTAAATTGAATATAAATAGCTTTGAGCCGTAAGTGCTTTTAGAATTCCTGCAAGCTTTTCTTGGAGTATAAGAGTGTCAAAAGTTGACTTAGAAGCTCTTTACTCCTAGTTTCATAGTTTGCTATTCATGACTTCTCTCCCGAGAACTTGCAAAAATGGAGTATTATAAAATTTTGTATTAGGGTATTAGTAAAATTATAGCTTGGAACGAACTCACCGATCTTGATGTTGCAAGTCAAAGAGCTTTCCTTCATCTGTGGTGAAGCCTTGATAATAGCTTGAAGTATGCAGCTTAGAGCTTTTATGTTACGCTCCTGTATTAGCACATGGAGTGATCGAAAAAATATAAAAGATTCCGCGGGAACATTCACTACTAAACAGTTAGTAAAGAATTCTAAGCTAACTTTTGGTTTTGTCACTTTAGCTTCTATGAATAACTTATGTTTCACATTTTCACTAAGATTCACTAGCGAACCATCAAAAACTGAACCGTTATCCGTTATCACTAGCCCGATCCGGCTCGAAGGACCAAAAATGTATGTTAAGCAAGTTGTTAAGAAAAAGGTTTTTAAAAAGTAAGTTTTCTTGATCGGGTCTAAAGAAATAAAACCACTAGAACTTCACTACGTTATAATATTTTAATTTAATTTCCGAATACAAAAAGTTTACTCCGCGGTTACAGTAGCGTGTGTTCTCTAGCACGGCAAGGAAGAGAAGTGAATTTTATGAGAGAACACAAAATGAAAATTATCAAAAAACAATTATTACTTGAGTTCTAAAATTTAGACTTAAATGGTTAGTTTAAAAATGTTGCCAGCTCTCGGTTCCAGGTTGTTTAATTAATGCTGCTCTAAACAATAATTAACATCACTTCCAATTTGTAGGCACGCCAATTTATCCGAATGATAAACGGCAGATTATCTGTGGTGAAAAACATGGCCCAACTGATGAAGTTTTGTTTAACGAAAGAATTGGCCCTACAGTTCAACCCGGTTAAAACCACAGATTCTAGGCCCTAGAAAATTTTTAAGGGCACAGAACTACACAAAGTAATGAAAGACGTAACACATTGAAAATTTTATTTTTTAGGCTTTTACTAATTTTTGTTTGTTTCAGAAACTCTTATACAGACATTGTCGAAAGATAAAGCACCTATATCAGAACATATAATTGCTGGGGCTCTAGGTTCAGTCTTGCATCATTGCAGAGACTGGGCTGGAGGCCGCGTAGTTCGGGGAGAGAAACGAGTTTTGGAGAGCAGTGAAAACTGGAATATTGATTAGAATTAATTACTTAATGTTAATATAAATTTAATTAGAATAATATTATTTTTCATTTAATTTACTTACTACTTTTAATTTTCTTATTATTTATTATAAATATTTTCTGTTGCCATTAAATAAAAATAACCTAAAAATAAATCATATTTCCTTGTAAATTTTTTTGCATTATCATATTATCGATGCTTTAGGCGGTCATTAGGTAATTGGGCAATTTTGGTTCTACTTAGGTTTGCCTAAGGTGGACCAAACTGGACAATCCTAATTAGGCCCACGACGTTACATTTTATATTTGGCCCCAATGCGGATTCCGCATGTGGCTCTAGTGTGGAAGTTAGGGAAAACCCATGAGGCCCAAACGAAAAATTTCTAGTCGGGTTCATTTTTAAAATCAAAAATAATAATTGTTAAAAAAGACTTATATTTTTTCTGTCTTGCACAATAGTAATAGTAATAGTCTTTTTAAAATTTTTATTTTTCCAGTTTTTCCTATTTAATATTCTTGGTCAAATTTAACTGTTACTGTACTTTTAAATCATATATGTTTCAAAATAATGATTAATTTCTGATTTTTTCGACGTTAAGTTATAACAGTTACTATCCTTGGTTTTTACACTTCCCCTCTTTCTTTCTAATACCCCTCTCCTAAAAAACAATAAAATTGTACTTACTTACTTTCTCTCCATGTGCCGTCAGACACACGGCCGTCATGCGGTGCGGATATGTGTTTCGGGCCTTCAGTGGTAGGGAATATTGCTTTTATAAGCCAAGAATTTTTGAGCTCATGTGATAATTCAGAGACAGAGAAACTACTTTTAACACACCCTTAACCGAAAACTCCCAACAACTTGCTCGAAATTTGACAATCAAAAAATATTAACAATTAGCTTTCAAAAAATATTAACAATTTCAATTTAGAAAGTACATAATTTAACAGCGACATGAATTGACCAAGCTGAAATATAATATAAGCCACCTTGTTTAATTAAAAACCTCAATTCAATTTCAGATCATTCAGCTGCAAATAATAAGAGGAACATTCCTCCGGTTCCCTATGATCATGCCTCTCCTTGAGACGCAGCCAACAAACTGCTTGATGTTCACAAATTCGTTGCACGCCAATAATTCAAAATTTGTCTGCGGTAAGAATGCGCCGACAGATCGGCCGTCTCAATAAATCAGTAGGAGGTGGTTTGAAAGTCTGGTCGGCACCCACGCCATCGTCTGAGTCCCGCAATAATTTCAACGAAGGAAAACTGAAGCCAGAAACGAACTTGTCACCGGCAGCTTGGATTTATGGATGAACACGCGAAGGACATTTAGACTGAACGAACTTGTTCTGGCTTCAGGTGCTGAACACTCTGAGCAATTAGCGAAGTTGCATGACGAGACAGGGCAACTGTCCCCAACAGGTTGCACCGGTGCAGCAAAAGTCTTAACTGAGGACTGACATGCAATCGACAGGCGTTGTGGCGGCGACTGCAAGTGTCGGTGCGTAGGTGTTACCACAATGGCCGCATTAAGTTGTTAAAACTGATGCAAATGGATTTATCTGCGGGTACCATTCTCAGTGTTTTTGTTGATGGCGCTGGTTGGAGCAGCATGCAGGCCATCAAGATAATTCGGCTTGAAATCCGAAATGCCATCAACGTGTCCAGTTGCAGATACGCAATTGCGGCCATTCTCCTAAGCACTTGGAATCTGATCATTAGTCGAGGTAGGAGTAAATGCCCTTTGATTAACCTCATGCCGCAAAGGCCGAAAATTTCTACTTTTTATAGCTTTTTTTTCGTAGACAGTAAATGTTTTTCTAAAAATTCCCGTCGTGCCTTTGGGCTCTAATATGGCCACAAATTACAAAGCAAACAGGAACACGCCGTCGTGTAATTAGTTCGTGGACAAATCACTCGTACTCCGCCCGCTAATGCACTTGTGAATGGCGCTTAACCTTACGCGGTCGGATTTCCCGGCGTCTTCATTTCATGCGTCAAAATATTTTGAAGTCATCGGCCAACAGCCTTAGAGCTCCACAAGTGCAGGGCAAACAGTCTGCGGCTTTGGAAGTCGTCGCTCTAAAGATGATCTATGAGGTGGTCGATGGGTGCCCCACGTTTGACTCTCGTGTAGGCCTATTTTTAACTATATGCGCCCGCATCAATGTAAAATGGCAGGCCGTAAGAAAAATTCGAGATCGTGGCTAGACTTTTTTCTCTTTTTTTTCGTTTGTTGGAAAGCTAAAAGTGGTATATTCTCAGGCTAAGACATATACATGAAACTCGATCAGGTGTTAATTCCTTACCTTCTGAACGGTGTTTGCTCTTCACGTTACGGAGGAGTTAAATGTCTCTAATTGCTGGCCAATGTCCACTTTAACACTTGGATGGGAATGATCGCTGGCTTCAGAGAAAGTTCTACATGGGTGGGAAGCGTTAAACCGTTACTTGATGATTATTTTTTAAATATCTTCCTTTTACTAGAAAATAATTACAAAATTTATTCAAGTTGATTTATTAACTTCCCAGTATAGGAAGTTATTGTAATCGGTCCGAAAATCGAAATCGAAAATTTCAACGTATTTTCATCTTTCAAGGTCCTAGGAGCATTTTAAGCAAAAAATTGGGAGAAAGTATGTGTGTGTGTGTGTGTGTGTGTGTATGTGCGTACGGATGTGGTCATTTTTTCCAAAATATGATCTGAAAAGATTTTCATAAAATTCGGTCGAGCCGTTTTTTTGTTTAAGCGGCGTAAGTGATTTTTGTACCTGCACGATATGGCCCGAACCACGAAAGATATTGACTTACTTGAGGTGGCGTTCGAAGCGTATTAGCGACAATGTAATCTGAAAAGATTTTTATAATATTCGGTCCGGCGGGTTTTTGGTTTAAATTACTTAAGTGATTTTTGTACCTGCACGATACGGCGCGAACTAAAAACTATATCGACGTCATTGCCGTGCCGAAAAACATTAATACATCAATTTTATATACATTTTCGTCATCCTAATCTTGTATGTGCGCACATTTAGTTTGACATTTTAGCGAAAATATTGATAAACTATTGTGACAAATTCTCGGTATTATGCATACATTCTATATTGTTCATTTATTATTAAAATATCCAATCATAATATTCAACATCCATCATACTGGGAAGTTCGTGTGGACCGAAAGGGTCGAACCCACATCCCAACTAGTTTTGGTCTCCTTTTATTAAACGAAATTTTATCAAACCTGGTTAAAAAATTAAAACGAAAACATTGGAGCAGTCTGTAAATAATTAGATATTTCCAAATGAATGCACAAAAGTCCGTGCACACGAATGATCCATGATATTTCCATCTAAATGGCACCGGTCCACGCCGAATCCTCACTGTGTGGGGAAACTCAGGACTCAGGTGAACTACGTAACGTACACATATTGTGTGTCGAAAACGGTTTTTGTAATACAAATTAAAAAAAATTAATGGTCTTGGATGTGAAGTATCACGTCCGTATTTTAACGTGACAACGTCTATTATTTTGAACGTGACGTCTGTTATTACGTTTTGTATTATTTTCTCAATTAATAAATTATATATTTCGAAGCAAATTTTTTTTTTGTGTACGAGACATTTTCACACGCGCATCCTATCTTAAACCGATTTAATAGACGTTGTAACGTCAAAAACGGGTTTTTGTAATTAATAAATAATATGTATGAAGTGTCGAAAGAAGAGCACGTAAATAGCACATTATTCTGTTGGCAAATGTTTTTGTTATTTTTTGATTTAATTTTCGTCGCCACCAAGTGGTCTTACCAAAAATATGGTAATTTCTATTTCCCATTCGTTGTAATAGGCTATCTTCTTTGCGTATCTTAAAGCACATAAAAAGCACATAATTATGGTACAATGGTTACTTTTTATTCTCATTGTTTTTAAGAGTTCGTGGCACGCAGCACAGAGCCGCTGGCCCTTGTATGCGGTACAACACGAAAATTATTATCGACCGCCATAAAAAACACTTATTTTCTAGCTGGTCAAATAATTTATTTGGGTACTCTGGGACTGGCTGCCCTGAGCTAGCAAATGGTAGAAGAAGTGTGGATCTTTTTGGATGTGGTAAGAAGCTCCAACTCCGTATATTTCAAGTTCCCAAAACAAGTCTTTATTTTATATCACTTTATTTCATATTTTATCTTATATATATTATATGTTACATTGAGTTTATTATTTAACACAAAAAGATATATTCAGTTTATCTTGGTTTATTGACTCTATATTAAATCCCGATCATTTTATGATAATATAATCACTAATTTTAAGTGTCAAACTTCTATTATTATTATTATATATGGGTTTTCATCACCCGTCTCCTTGGCTAAATAAGACTGGCAGTAGTAGGACGATGTCGCTACAAGCTTGCAACGAGGCCCTGCGAATCCTGGTGAAGCAAACCAGGGTTTGAAAACAAAGTAAACTTAAAGCAAAGAACATATTTTTAAATTTACTTTGCTGTAGACTGTGAAACTTTTTTGTTTCGTAATGCTGCAAACGCTGTTGCTTTGCTTGCTGTTGAAATACTTTGCTTCTTTCAGCCTTTTTTTCCAAGGTCCAACTTTATATAGTAAGATGGTACTTTGTTGAGAGGACTTTTTTTATATGTATGTGAAGCATTCGCAGCTGGACCAGCATGTCCAGCATTTGTAAGCAACAGCATTCGCAGCAATATGAAATAAAAAGCTTTCACAGCCTGCAACAAAAAGTTGGAAAATATAATTGCTGTAAACAGTGACGGATTAAGACTACTTGATGCCCTAAGCAATCCACCCCTGTGGGCCCCCCTATTCGTATGTAAACTAGAATCGGTCTTTAAACCTTTACCGCCCAAAAACATTAGTTTTTTGTAAAATAAGATGGTGAGATGTATCCTACCTTAGAAGTAGAGTAGGTGCGACAACAATAAAAACCGAAGCATTGAATTTACGCAAGATAGTATTGAATTCACGCAAGATAGTATTAACGTCTAACGATTTTAACATATCGGTCTCTATGTATAATATCGATAAATTTGCGAGTCATTCTTGTATCTTCTTTGTCTTTTTTTCATTTTTTAATATTTTTAATTTTGAAAAAGAACTTTCCGCTGAGCAATTTGTAATCATAAGCGATAAAAATATACGCAGGGCTGTTTCCACATTAGGAAAAACTGATTCCATTTTATCATCATGTATTATTTTATACAATTGTATGTGAGTTTGATGTAAACTTGTGCGAGCCGAATCATTGGGGCTGGAACTTATTACTTATGACATATGAATGAAACTGTTGAATTTCTGTTATTAATTCGGTGTTAAGGTCTTCTGGATATGTGTTTACTAGATTTGTACCGTGCTGACTGTATTCTGCAGTTTGATCGGGACACATAAGTTTTATCAGCCTCGGGTATTTCATTCAAGAATGAGAATTTGTCTGCTGTTTTTTTGTATATCTCTCCTCTTTTTCGCATCTCTGCATTTAATTTATCAACGATGCTATAATAACACGTTATTTTGAATTGTTCTCTTGGGCTGAAACTTACTTCAGAAGCTGAACCATCATTGGGCATTTTCTTTCTTCGTCTTTGACGGGTGTCTTTGTGTTCCACATCTGGCAGATTTTCTTTTCCGCGGGCTTCTAAAGAATCAAAATCGCACCGCAATTTTTTTTTAAAAACCACGAGTGATTTGTAGAGTTTAGCGCAAGTCTCTAGAGTAACTTCTGGGTCTTGTAATACCTTGCTTACTTTTCGGAAGGTTTGCAAAATTTCGTCCCACATGACCAACATGAGTACGAACCCCAATTCTTGTAGTTTTTTTGACTTTATTTTCTGCATGGCATCCACAGAAATAACGTCTAATGCATCTATAATTTTATTTTATATCTGCGAAATAGCTGATGTCGCTTTAGCGTGTGCTTCCCATCTCGCTTCTGATAAAGATTTCAAAACACTTTCATTATCCAAATGATCTCTTAATATGCGCCATCTTACCAACCAGAAAAATTGAAAGAATAGGCTGCGGGATGGAATATATATTGCCAACGGATTCGCCTCTAGAATCTTCTTCTGAATGCCATTGTAACGCCCAGACATATTTGAAGCATTGTCATAAGACTGGTGACGTGAGAATGAGACGCGCGGATTTTTTTGTGCTTCTTCTGGTGCCTCCCAGACGTGATGCCGTAGGCAATTGGTTAATTTGATTAAGGGTTAATCCGTCACTGGCTGTAAAGCAAAGCAAAGTAAATTGATGTGGTCTGCAGCAAAGCAAATTCAACAGCAGCAGTGCAGCAATTTAATCCCTGAAACAAACCGCATCTTAAACATTGACGAACTAGCGAAGAAGCTTAGTTATGCAACTATATGCTATGGGAGAAGTCGGCAAGCTGGGCAATGGGTTCCTTAAGGCCCCTTTACACCATGATCGAAACGATAAAGTGTTGTCCAAAAGTGTGGATAAAGTGCGGATAATCTACATACGAGATACTTTATCATCATCTACATACGAGATACATTTATTATCATCGAAACGACAAAGTGCAGAGATAAAGTGAGACACATGGCGGATAAAGTAAATAGAGCCGTTTCTATTCGCTTATGTCTACACTTTAGCAAACCGTATTTTCGCTGGTATGCTTTCACGAAAAACCATGTTTTGTTTACATATTCGGAGCTCAACTTTTTGCAGTAATTTGAAAAAAAAAAAAAAAAACAAAAAACACACTTGGAGGCATTTTCGTGAAGTTCCTAAAATTCCTCGGGTCTTCCAGTCCTAATTCATTAAATGCCATGCCGACATATTTTCCTCTTAATGTTCTTTTTTTTGTTTTTGTTTTTTTTTTTTAATTTTAAATATAGATATTATTAGCCACAATTCCAATACTAGCTGCTGTTAATTCGAGAACTTTAACTAAATCCATCGCAGTTTTAAATCCGACACATTAACCAAATGCTGAAGTTGTAAGGCCGAAAACCGCAGATTGATAATGTTTTAACTCTTTATCTTTGATAAAGTAAAACTATCATCAAAACACTTTATCCACACTATATCAATTAGATCATAATGTAAAGCGGCCTTTACCAACTTCCGTGATGTCTCGTTTCAGGAATGAATCTTTTCAGCCCGAATCGCGGCTGGCGATTAAAAGTACAAAAAAATTAAGTGCAGAAGGCATTGGTAGACCAAGGAAATACCCCGAAACCCCAGGATCGTCACCAACGCAAGGTAGGGTGGAGAAAACTACCGTTAGAACTTCACTAAACACTTTAAATCGCGCAGTAAGAAGAATAACAAGAAGAAACTACTAGCTGTTTTCATAACAAGTTGAAGCAAATAGTTGAACGCTTGTTCAACCCTTAATAGTTCATATTACATCTGAAAGTAGAATATTGTTACGTTTTTACAGCTTAATGGATTCGTAGGATTAATTAAGGAATACACTTTTTAAATATTCACACAAAAACCAACACGATTTAATAACAAACACAATTCTTAGAGTTCACTATTATCACTTGCAAATTAATCACTATTAAATTCTATTTTTCGCTTTTTAATTCAATTTTCAATCACTACTTTTCGCTTTAGGTCACTGTAGAACACTTTCATCACTTTTCAAACCAAACTGACTTCCAAATGTCGTTTCCACTAGATTTTTATATCCAAGTCCCCTTTAACTAACTTCTGGAACTATTGACCATTTTCTAGTCCGGGATGGAATATTCTTTCCTTCCGGCAAGTTTAATAAGCTTTATTTTCATTTATCATCCGGTCCTATTCTTCTCCAGTTTTAGTTACATAAATCGTTAATTCAAACTCCAACCAGATAACAGTGCATTCAACTTCCAGCAGATGGCGCATAAATCATCACAAAATATTCGCGTAAAATTACCTGTCAAAAAAAGCCTTTTTCGAAATATTTCTAATATTTTTCCTTTTGATCTAAAAAAAAAAAAAATATTACTCCAAACTTCCTCGTTTTAGTGAAACTCTTAGGGTTATGATATACGAGTCAATCCATCTATCCAATATAACCGAACTCGACCCTTGGCTACCTCTAGAGAATTTCTTTATACCACCTTCACATCGCTTCGAAAACACGTGTTTCGCTGATGACGGTACTCTGAATTTCTCTTACTCCTTCGACAATATAAGACAAGCACGTGCCAGACCTTGTCTTTACCACCGTCAACTGATGTCGGCTTCGATCAACCGGGATATCGAATCGATTCTTCATTGGGGCGAAATGAACCGCGTCAAATTCAATGCCACAAAAACGAAGCACTGTCTGATCTCCAACAAAAATTGTACCGACCTTCCTCCTGTCTCGGTGGATGGAGAGAATCTAACGGCTGACTCAACTCTCAACATCCTAGGGGTAACTTTAACGGAGCATCTGCGATGGAACGATCACATATTCCAAATCGCCAAACAAGCCTCCCAATGCCTTGGATTTCTCAAGAGATGCAAGTTCCTCCTCCAGCCAGCCGCATTGGCTACAATATACAAATCCTACATTCGGCCGCGCCTCGAATACAACTCACATATCTGGGCAGGCGCCCCAAAAACCACCTTGGCTTGTCTCGACAAGGTGCAAAATCGTGCCCTCAAACTCATTGGTGATGGCCCCTTTCGCGCCTCCATAGACACCTTGAGCCACCGTAGGAATGTAGCAGCCCTCTCCATACTTTATCGCTATTACCATGGCGACTGTTCCACCGAAATTCAGGACCTCCTGCCTGCACGGCAATACTTTTCCCGCAACACAAGACTAGCCCGCTCGGCTCACCCCCATACCCTACAGCCCCCTCGTTCACGCACAATACGGTTCAGAAGTTCGTTTATGAATAGAACAACTCGATTGTGGAATGATCTCCCTCAGTCGGTATTTCCGAACTCGTACAACATCTTAGAGTTCAAACGTGAGGTTCATCGTCATTTTCTTCTACACCCTCCAGACCCCCTCTAACCTTTCCAATTTTCCTCTATTCTTCAAACCAAGCTACTACTAGACATTGCACCATGAACTGAACGACATGACGGACTGGTAGTACAAAGGGTTACACCTAAGCTTGGTTTTTTCATATAAAAAAAAAAAAAAAAAAAAAAAAAAACAAATCTGATACAAGAAGCAGCATGCTGCCTCTTCCGCTGCTGCTGTCGCTGCTCAAAAATTTGATCTGATACGACCTTGCATCTTCACGGGTCACCGCAACGGAGTCTGCATCAAAGGACCAACCTTCAAATCTGGAGGTGCTACAACTAAAAAAGGAAAAATGAGTAATTATCAGACTCAAATATTAAAGGAAATTAGAATGAATAATGATCTAATCAAAAAACATTAAAAAAAATCGGAAAAAGTCGATATAGAAATTCTAGAATTAGAAAAAAATATTTTAAAGACTGATCAAAAAAAGAACGAACTTTTGGAGCGAACAAAATTCATTTCTTAATTATTTGAATTCGAAATAAATATGTACATACCTAAATCAGATATTGTTTTTCTTATTTTCTCGGCATTGGGGTCATGGCAATGGACAATATTTTGTCGTTCTTCAAGGTCTTCATTCCTTTGTTTAATATTCGTTTCGTTCCTTTGAACCCAGTTATCATTAATTTTATCCTTATAGCAGTTCAAAAAATTATGTAGTACACAACAGCACTTCATTATTGCTGATGCATTTTCTATATTGTTGTCAATACCTTTTCCGACTCGACGAAAACGTGCTTTGAGGTGTCCAAATGCATTTTCGACAACTCGGCGGCAGCTAGATAACGCGTAATTAAATTGAAAATTCCTGAATTGTGGGATTTTCTAACTGGCGTCTTAGTTGCGATTTTTCGAAAATTGTGGAATCGTTACATCTTCCAGGAGCACCTACATTTATACATATATAAGAACCTATATCTGAATTATATTTTGTATTATTATCTTCCTTTTTTGTAAATTTCTTACCTATAATCCACTAACGCCAAAAGGACAATTGAATGCCATCCTTTATAATTATAATAGTCGCAGGCTTCATCCTTTTTTGGCTTAATTTCTATATGGCATCCGTCTAGAATAGAATTTATCAAGTATGTCAATTATATAGTTTAATAAATTATATAATGCACTTACCAATGGCACCAAGGCATTGCGGGAATCCTAATTTTTCAAAACCTGTTATGCAATCCTTAATATTGCTTCTATCTGGTGGAAAAAAGTTTAAGAACTCTGGCCTTAGTGTATCCCACACTGCTGTGCAGAAATCCATCAAGATCACTTGCACTGTTGATTTACCCACGCCAAATAATTTGGCAATAGTCCTGTACTCCGATGACGATGCCAATGCATATAGTGCTATTGCAATTCTTTTTTTTTACACTTTTCTAAAGGCTGTATCGACTTTTTGTAGTGTATATAGTTTTCTACCTAATGCGTAAAACGTGCTCTTCGTCATCCGAAAGCATAGAGCAACTATCCGGTATCTACAAAAACATTCTGGTTGGAGGCGACTTCAACGTTAATTTAATAAAACAGACTTTTTTTTTTTTTTTATGTGACAGACTAGAGGCTTAGGGAAAGTCCCTTTGTACTGTCGACAATCTATTTTTCGTATAGACTGAATGTCGAACAGCAGCTCTAGCCGAAAGATAGAGATAAGAAGGAAGTAACTGTCACAACCTAGCCGCGATATTTTATTCCAACTACTCACAACCATTTCGCGACTCTGACATCGGGGCGTCGAGAACAACTCGCTGCAGTGTTATGCCTCCTGAAACGAGTTGAGTCTCATCAACCAACCGATGGCATGCGCTTGGTGGAGCGGGGAAGGACTAGGGAAGGCTATGACAGGGGAATCAGGAATGTAAAGAGGGAAGAAGAAAGAAGGAAAGTTAGGTGGGAAAGGCGAAGGACCGTGGCACCACCGGGATTCGAACCCGGGACCTCTGGGGATAGCAGTCAGGCGCCTTACCTCTAGACTACCGAGGTGGAGACTGTCCTCCAAAGTACATTTAGGCACACTATGAATTCTCTCGGTTTATCTGCTATTAATGAACTTCCTACATATTTTATATGTAGGACTCCCTCTCTGCTTGACTTATTTTTTACTAACGATATCACATCTATTACATTCCAAAACCAAATCTCTCCGCCAAGTTAATTGGACCATGATATTCTATTCGTGTCCCACAGCTTTAATGTAGACCCTCCGCCTTTGAAAAGGATTACTTTTCGCGATTTCTCCAATATCGACCGGGCACGTCTTTCTCAGAGATGTCTTTGTCTACCTTGGGTTAACGTCTTCACAGTGACCGACGTCGATGACAAAATTACAGAGTTTAATAGGTTATTCCTTGATTTGTACGATGAGTTTGTGCCTCTGAGGAGTAAAACTCTATCAGCTAAGTCTAAACCATGGTTTACTGCAGAAATTAAGTCGCTCATAATAGAAAGGGAGTTTGCCTACCAGTGGTTCTTACAAGTAAAAAGTGCAGTGGCAAAAAAATCTTTTAAACGCCTTCGAAATCTGGTCGTTGCAAAAATTAAGCAAGCTAAGCGTAATTTCTACGCCCGAAAACTTGATCCGTCTCTTTCACTCAAAACTGTATGGAACAACTTGCGAAATCTGGGTGTCCACACTAAGAATGACGCCGCTGGCTACACCCTTAGTCCTGAAAGCCTTAACCAATATTTTTTGGATAACCAAACGACTGAGCAGGCCAACACCTCCAATACCTTCATTATAGCATCATCTGACAGCTTCTGTTTCCGATGCGTTGATTCCCTCGAAGTTTTCTCGGCCCTAAATTCAATTAAATCTATAGCCACTGGTAGTGATAATACTTCACCTAGGTTTCTGAAAATTCTATTACCATGTTTGTTGCCTATTATAACCCACTCCCTGCTTCTGGAGAAACTTTCCTCTCAAGTCCCCTGTTCCCCGACTGCTTTTAAACTTTTGCATAGCTTTTTATCCAACCGCTCTCAAATAGTTAAACTCGGCGAGTCTATGTCCACTATTGGTATTGTAAACTACTTTAAATGCAAGTTAATTAAAAGAATATTTTCAGTACAACTTAGAATTTAAAGTTTATTTAAATTGATCTAGCAATACAGTAGGGCTGAAGGCCTCTTCTCAAAAATGTCTGACACGGTTGAAAGCTACGCACAAAGTGAGCATCGAACTATGCATTGTATGGCTGAAGGCCTTTTTTAAAATTTGTTGTCGTAGATCATGAAGTAGTAGATCATGAAGTAGTAGATCATGAACATTTCCGCCCGCCTCGTAGTTAGACGATGATGAGTACTCCGCCCGCCATGAATGACCAAGAATGCTGCAATTGCCAAAGGTTTAAAGTTGATAACCTGTAGTGTTAGGTAAGCGTGAGGTGAGCATCCGCCCGCCGTGAGGGACGGAATTAAATTCGTGGTAAGTTGGTTGTTGTTGGTTGTTTGAAAAACATAACGATTACCATATCACAGTAGGGCCCCATAACCATTATTCAATTACAGCTTTATAATAGTAAAGGCCACCCAACAAGGAGGAAGAGGAATAGTCGCAGCATCAAGAAGGAGGAACAGGAACCACAACAAAGAACATAACTAAACATCATCCACTGCATGGCATATTACATGAAGCTCATCAATTAAATTAATATCATTTTTCTTATTACTCCAGTAATGAACTTTTATACAAAACCATAAACTAATTTAATATAATTTAAAATTTAATATTTAAATTCAAATTCAATTCAATTCAATTGAAATTAATTTTAAAGTTTGATATGGTAACATTGATTAACTAGAATCAATCATGTATGCACACACACACAGATAACTGCTCCCCACTTCGGTTGTTAACAACTAAACCGGTTTATACCGTTGCAAAATCTGGAAGTGAACAAAAATGTTTGCTTGACTGATTTTCGCTCTCTCTGGCTCCTGCCATCATCCAGTAAGGTAAGGTTTTCCTCACTAAAAAATCCTCCTTATTCCTTTAAACACCACCTCATTCACTAATATTCGTTATACTTGTAGATTTTTTGACACAAGTTATAACGATTTTTAAATAATAACAATCATACCTTGTAGCTTTCGATACAAGGTATGAATCTTAGTTATACTTGTAGCTTTTTGATACAAGTTATAACTATTTTTTACTAACCTCAATTATACCTTGTAGCTTTCGATACAAGGTATAAAACAGTTATACTTGTAGCTTTTTTTGATACAAGTTATAACTACCGTTACTAACCTCAATCATACCTTGTAGCTTTCGATACAAGGTATAAAACAGTTATACTTGTAGCTTATTGATACAAGTTATAACAACCATTACTAACCTTAATCATACCTTGTAGCTTTCGATACAAGGTATAAAACAGTTATACTTGTAGCTTTTTGATACAAGTTATAACAACTATTACTAATCTTAATTATACCTTGTAGCTTCGATACAAGGTATTTTATCACTTTTACAATATCGAGGTGTTTAATCTATATTTCTCAATCCATTCTCCTCCTTATAAGTTCCTTAACCTTAAATCTGTGATGATTCAATCAGGTAAGTGCATACATTTTAATTCTGATTTTATTTCAATATATTTAAACAATTTTTTATTTCAAATATATTTATTATTTAATATGATATGGTAATTGAAGTTGAATTAAATTGAATACTTGAAATATTGACTTGAAATATTATTGAATCGTTTTTCTCTTTTATTTTTATTTTTTTTGAATTATTTCGTTGTTGAAGTACGGGATTATTTTAATAATTTGTCGTGAATTAAAAACTGAATTATATGAAGAAAGAGTCAATAAATTTAAAATTGTATTGTTTATACATTTTTTTTTCTTTATTGGCCACTGTGCATTGGGATTGTGGGGCTGTGTGCCGGAATAAAAAACTTAATCGGAAAATTAAATTAAACACGGAAGAATTTTAAACATGGTCCTTCGAGCCGGATAAAGCTCCCATTCTCAGTGCGCAGTCAGGTTAGGAATCTTATTATTTATACAACAAGTTAACCACCTCTTGAAGAAGTTTTAGTCTCAGTAAAGATTACCAATATTAAATTTTTTTATTATTGCATTTATCCTAAATCTAGGTCTCAAAGGTGATCAATTATTATTCAGTGAAAGTGCTTTGTCTGAGAAAATAGAATCTGTTAAGTGGAGGCTAAATTCCTCATGTTATGCAATTATTCTCAAGACATTTATTCAAAAGTGATGTGAATTCAGTGCTCCAATTTATTAAGTTTCTGAGGCAAGTCCCTCACCTATAGCAAGGTTACACGCCTAGCTATCACATTCATTAGTGACATTTTATTCGAGCCTAGCGCTCAAACTATATCGTTTTCAAGGCAAGGCACCTCACCTCAATTCAAGTTCAGGTTCTACACCCCGAACTATATTTATGCAAGCCTGGTCTTCATAAGCTTCACTCAATTATCCTCATAAGTATTGTGCTTACTCTCTATTAGTTACATATCTACCTTTACACCGTAGTGTTCAAAACTTTATTATCTTATCGAGGTTTATCTTATCCTCTAAAACCAATAATTTGGTTCTACTCACTGAGCAATTAATTGAGCCTAGTTCTCAAACTTATTAATAACCAAGGTATCTCTCTCTAAATCAATTGCCAGGTTTTCCACACCAAGCGATATTTGTTCGAGCCTAGTAATTATCTTCTATTACTGAAATAATTTACTTGAGCTTAATGCTTAATCCCTAATCCCATTGCCTTTGTTTTTTCTAATTTTTAGGAAGGCATCATCTTATCTCAGTCGCAAGGTTTTACACACACCTAAATTATCGCCACACGAGCTTCATGCTCATACTCTAGTAAGCAACTATCTTACATTAACTTACTGCAGCAACTTATTATCTTCAAGAGGAAGGTTGCTTTAATTTAAGCTACTTTATAGGTGGTATACACCAAAACCTATTTATTGCTTACGAGCCTAGCACTAAAAACAAACGTACTATTAGTGCTTCAAATTTATTGTTTTCTACCAAGCAGGTTGTCTTAATTATCTCAAAGGGCCTAGTGCTCAAACTTCTATTGTCAAAATTTATTTCAGGTATTGAATACTCATTGTTTATTTGCATTACATATTTTTTTATTAGTTCAAGTGTTTAAATTTTAAAAATGGCTAATAATACAAATTTTAATGATGCGTTGGAGTTACAAAAAGTGTACATAGACATGTTAAACAAATCTATGACAAATTATAAAAAAACCGCGCTGATTAAAAGAACAAAAGAATATATATCTGAGCGAATTACACAGTTTCGAGACCTTTGGGCGAAGATAGAGACAAATCACGTGCAAGTTGAACTACAGTTTGTAAAATTAGTTGAAAGGCCAACATGTGAATACTTTGTAAACAACACGTATCTGCAATTGGAAGACAAATACTTTGAATTTATGGGAACAGTAAAGGCTGCCCTAAGCAAATTTGAGGACCAGTGTCCTCCCTCAAGCCCTTCAATGCATGAATCAACGCAAGTAAGCTCACCATCCCTAACAACACATCTTTGGCGGTTGCCAAAAATCTCTCTACCCACCTTCTCAGGATCTTACGAATCCTGGCGGTCTTTTCATGATCTATTTAATTCATTGGTACATCAAAATCCAACACTTTCTGATGCACAGAAATTGCATTACTTGAAGTCGGTCCTATCCGGAGAAGCAGAGCATTTGTTACGCAAATTTCAGGTAACTGATGCTAATTATGAAACAGCATGGAATGTACTGTTAACAAGATACAACAACAATCGAGTATTGGTTAATGCTCAGCTGAAGGTGTTGTTCAATCTTAAGCCAGTATCCAGTGAATCGGTCAATTCAATAAAAACCCTTTTGGACAAGTCAAATGAGTGTCTGTGTGAACTGGATGCCTTAGGCATTAATACTTCAAACTGGGATCCTCTCCTCATATATTTGATTGTCCAAAGGCTCCCTGCTGAGACTCACAGGATGTGGGAAGTCGAGCTTGATGGGGCATCATCACTACCTACATTTGATAGACTCAGACAATTCCTAGAAAAACGTTTCCGTATGTTAGAAGCTATAGCTGACCATAAGACCAATATTCCACAACGTCCGTTTAATGGGTCACATACTAAAATTCACACACATTTTGTTTCAACTACAACAGATATTTGTGTTTGTTGCAAGGAACACCATAAATTAAAAGTATGTCCCAAGTTTAAAAAACTTTCATTCCAACAACGGTATCAGATTGTTAAATCAAATAAGCTCTGTGTCAATTGCCTGTCTAACTCGCATACTACCTTAGCATGCACAAGCAAATTTAATTGTTGGAAATGCAATAAAAGACATCACACCTCATTGCACAATGATTCCACGCAAGGTAAATCATCACAACCCAACACTGGTGCTCGGACACCAACCGGATTATCTTTAAAGCCTAACACAGGCGACGTGCAGAATACCAACAATAACACTGAAACTACTGTGCTATTCAATACACAGTCAACAAATAACACCAAGCATATAAAACCTTTGAAAAGAGCCCTTTTATCAACGGCACTAGTAAAATTCCCTACAAAAACCGGTGAGGTAATCCTACGAGCCCTTATTGATACAGGATCAGAGGTATCATTTATCACCAAAAAGGCAGCTAAACAACTCAATATGAGAATTACCACAGCCTCAGTCACTGTCAAAGGTATATGTGAGTTAAAGACACCAGCAGACAAAGTAGTGGGGTTCGAAATACAATCGATACACTCATCAACCTCTTTTCAATTGTCAGTCACAGCAGTGATTGTCCCATCAATAACAACCATATCGCCACCTTCACACCTTCCGAAGGAAACGTGGGCTCATTTAAAGAATCTTACTCTGGCTGACCCCCATTACCACCTGCCAGGAAAAATTGATTTACTACTTGGTGCTGATGTATACACAACCCTTATTCTAGAAGGGTTAATCAAAGGCCCTACTGGCACTCCCATAGCTCAGAATTCCATCTTTGGTTGGCTATTGATCGGCCCAGTGAATGAAACGGGAGAAAGGTCGACCATACACAATTTCAGTATTCAAGTAAATGATACGGAAGAGGAAGATGATCTCAACGTAAGATTGCGTTCCTTCTGGGAGATCGAGGAAATACCTAATCAAATCAGATATAGCAAGGCTGAAGAGGAGTGCGAAAACCTTTATAAAACCTCGGTATGTAGATTACCCTCCGGTGCATATCAAGTAAAAATCCCCTTCATTAATGGTCAAGCTCCCAATATCGGAACCTCTAAAAACTTAGCTTTAAAGCGATTAGCTTCTCTGGAATCGAAACTGTCAAAAAACTTGAATTTGCAATCCGAATATGATAAAATACTCCAAGAATATTTGGACTTGGGCCACATGATACCAGTAACTCAAGATAAAATGTCACCTTCATATTATATGCCACACCACGCTGTTCTCAAGGACAGCACAACTTCAAAAGTACGAGTAGTATTTGACGCTTCAGCCAAAACCTCCAACGGAAAATCTCTGAACGACTTCATGCATCCTGGCCCAGTTATACAATCCGATCTATACTCAATCCTGCTTAGATGGCGGATATTTAAATACGCAATATCAGCGGATATCGAAAAGATGTATAGAATGATACATCTTCACCCTTCAGATCAAATCTACCATCGTCTTCTATGGCGACCTAGTCCTCTTGATACCATTAAAGAATTTCAAATGACCCGAGTAACCTTTGGAACCACCTCCGCCCCATATTTGGCGATTAAAACGCTTCATCAACTAGCAAACGATGAACAAAAAAATTTTCCTGTAGCGGCTCAAGTCATCACCCATGATTTTTACGTTGATGATGCTATTACTGGCACCCACTCTGTTGCAGACGCAATTTCATTACATCAAGAATTAACCCAATTGCTACGCTTAGGAGGCTTTAACCTTCGAAAATGGTCAAGTAATGATGTTGACATCCTTGCCACAATCCCTGAAGAGAAAAGAGAGTTAAAATCAACTTTGACCTTCGCACATGATGAAAAGGTGAAGGCGTTAGGTCTGATCTGGCATCCAGCGGCGGATCATTTCACCTTGCAACATCCGGAATTAAAGTCTGGCGTGTGCACAAAACGGCAGATTTTGTCTGGTGTCGCTGGGTTATTTGACCCGCTAGGGTGGATATCACCATACGTGATTAAAGGAAAAATTCTGATGCAAAGTCTATGGCTTCTTCGATCTTCATGGGATGAACCAGTTACTGCATCCATTCAAAAGGAATGGCAAGAATTCCAACATCAATTTTCTCAAATTCCTACTATTAAAATACCACGGTGGCTCCAAATTCACTCAGCTTCAACTATCCAACTCCACGGATTTTCTGATGCCTCACAGCTCGCCTATGCTGCGGTAATTTATGTTAGGGTTACTGATGGACAAGGTCGTTCAAAGGTTAATTTGTTAACAGCTAAAACAAGAGTGGCTCCTGTGAAACCCATGACGCTCCCTCGCCTGGAATTATCTGGCGCACATCTCCTAGCAAAATTGTTACACAAGGTTCAAAGGCAATTAAATTACTCTTCCGTCACGACGATTGCTTGGACCGATTCGACAATTGTACTCAATTGGATTCAGTGCCCTCCACATAAACTCAAGACCTTCGTGGCAAATAGAGTGAGTCAAATTCAGGAATTGCTCCCGTCAGTCCCTTGGCGCCTTGTTCGATCAAAGGACAACCCAGCGGATTGTGGTTCCCGTGGGTTAAATGTGAGTGAATTGAGGGGGTTTAATATGTGGTGGTACGGTCCTAAATGGCTCCAAGAGATCGAGTCGTCTTGGCCAAAACAGGCAAGCATAACGGCTGATCATTTACCAGAAATGCGAAAAAATTATTCAACTTGCACCTTGTTGTCATATATATCTTCCAACACAATGGAATCCTTCTCTTCTTATACTAAACTTATTCGGGTGTTTGCATACGTTTTACGATTCCTCAAGAGACTCAGAACTTCCTGCCCAGTCAGTTCACCAAACTTAACTGCACAAGATTTACAAGATGCAAAAACTGGATTAATCCATTCCATTCAAAAGGAAATTTTTTCCAAGGAATATGAATTACTAAGTCAAGGGTTGCAAGTTTCAACTAAAAGTTCACTACTTTCACTGAATCCCTATCTTGATGAGAATCACCTAATTAAGGTGGGTGGTAGGCTCGCCCATGCAAATATTCCCACCTCACAAAGGCACCAGGTAATCCTCCCTCCAAAACATCACTTCACCAAGTTACTGATCGAATATACTCACAAATTAACGCTTCATGGAGGTACAGGATTGGTCTTAAACACTCTCCGAACTGAATATTGGATTCCGAAGGGTCGTCAAGTCGTTAAACAAATTCTTCATAAATGCATTCATTGCTTTAAAATATCTGCGAAACCTCAGCCTCAATTAATGGGCGATCTCCCAGCTTCAAGGGTAATTATGTCAGCACCGTTTTCTAAGGTCGGAATTGATTTTGCAGGCCCATATCAGTTGAAAATGTCAAAATACCGTGGTGTTAGGACCTACAAAGGGTATATTTGCATCTTTATATGCATGACTACAAAGGCAATCCACCTGGAAACAGTCTCAGATATGTCCACGGCAGCCTTCATGGCGTCACTACAACGATTTATCAGCCGTAGAGGTTTGTGTTCTGATATATACTCAGATTGCGGCTCAAATTTTATCGGAGCCAAATCAGAACTAGACTCACATCTTGCACAGTGTTTTAAAGATGTTGAAAACACCTTCACAATACAAGGTATTAATTGGCATTTCAACCCACCCTCAGCTCCACATTTTGGAGGTCTTTGGGAGGCTGGTGTTAAATGTGTGAAATACCACTTGAAACGAATCCTACAAAACTCAAATCTAACCTACGAAGAATTCTCAACTGCACTAACGCAAGTGGAGGCATGCTTAAACTCAAGGCCCCTTCTACCTCTCACGGATGACCCAAGTGATCTACAAGCCCTGACACCTGGGCATTTTTTAATAGGGAGAGCTTTGTTAGCCCCTCCTGACCCTGGTGAGACAAAAATCACTTCATTGGACAGATGGAAGTATGTGCAAACCTTGCAAATGCATTTTTGGAACAGATGGTCCAAGGAATACCTGAATCATTTGCAAAACCGACCCAAGTGGTTAAAGAAATTAGAAAATCCCAAGGTTGGAGATTTAGTTGTTGTAAAGGACCACCTAAACACCCCACGTTCATGGATGCTGGGAAGAATTCTCCAAGTTCATTGTGGAAGTGATGGAAATGTGCGAGTTCTAACAATTAAAACTCAAACTAATACTATCAAACGCCCAATTCACAAGGTGTGTATACTACCTAGTGAAGACCCAGCTAACTAACATGACTTTAACTGTTCTTCGAATGATTTCATTCAATATCATTTACTAACACTGATTGCCTTCGTCACAACTACCCAGATGGATTTCTGCCCTTAGAACACACCACAACCCAAATTGATTCTACAGCAAATTGAGAATTCCTGCATGTTAACAGATCAGCACTGTGAATTACTGGATTATCCCCTCCATTCCATTTAACAAGTGCATTAAATCCCGCTATATTCACCAAATTGCCTCAATTCTATTTGAAAGAGTTCAGTTTTGATTAAACAGCAGAAAACGATGGCAGTAAATCAAGAAATCATTGACTTAACCGGGAGTGACGATGAAATTGAAAGGGTGGAGAATATAACCACCGCGATGAGCGAAATGAGGATTACTACCCCTCCAACGATACGATTAATTCGGTCAACCCAAATAGTTCCCCCGGATGCCTCAAACGACGACTTATATTGTACCCTCATTGACGAAGAGACGGACCAGGTGGAGACGGTGAAGGTATCGTTCCAGGCCTTGCAGCGTGCTAAGAGGCGTAAACGTCGAGTACATTTCAGTGGTGGATATACTATTAAAGCAAAATTGTTGGACGAAGGAATTATTAAAGTAATACAACCTTAAACTGCTTCTTTCATTGTCCATACCCTTATTTGCCCTAACTAATGAGATTTATTTCTCCTCATAGTTATCTAATGTTCTTTTTTTTTCTCCTCTGTTGTTGTTTCTCTTTTGTTTTAGGCGGTCAATACAAAATTACTACTTTCACCAGATGCACTCAATGTTTTATCATTTGCCTAAGTGACATAATAATTGTTCTCACCAAAGGATTTTAGATCTGCACGGTTACTTTCTTTCTTTGAAACACATCGGTAGTGTTTCAAAAGGGGGGAGTATGTTTGAAAAACATAACGATTACCATATCACAGTAGGGCCCCATAACCATTATTCAATTACAGCTTTATAATAGTAAAGGCCACCCAACAAGGAGGAAGAGGAATAGTCGCAGCATCAAGAAGGAGGAACAGGAACCACAACAAAGAACATAACTAAACATCATCCACTGCATGGCATATTACATGAAGCTCATCAATTAAATTAATATCATTTTTCTTATTACTCCAGTAATGAACTTTTATACAAAACCATAAACTAATTTAATATAATTTAAAATTTAATATTTAAATTCAAATTCAATTCAATTCAATTGAAATTAATTTTAAAGTTTGATATGGTAACATTGATTAACTAGAATCAATCATGTATGCACACACACACAGATAACTGCTCCCCACTTCGGTTGTTAACAACTAAACCGGTTTATACCGTTGCAAAATCTGGAAGTGAACAAAAATGTTTGCTTGACTGATTTTCGCTCTCTCTGGCTCCTGCCATCATCCAGTAAGGTAAGGTTTTCCTCACTAAAAAATCCTCCTTATTCCTTTAAACACCACCTCATTCACTAATATTCGTTATACTTGTAGATTTTTTGACACAAGTTATAACGATTTTTAAATAATAACAATCATACCTTGTAGCTTTCGATACAAGGTATGAATCTTAGTTATACTTGTAGCTTTTTGATACAAGTTATAACTATTTTTTACTAACCTCAATTATACCTTGTAGCTTTCGATACAAGGTATAAAACAGTTATACTTGTAGCTTTTTTTGATACAAGTTATAACTACCGTTACTAACCTCAATCATACCTTGTAGCTTTCGATACAAGGTATAAAACAGTTATACTTGTAGCTTATTGATACAAGTTATAACAACCATTACTAACCTTAATCATACCTTGTAGCTTTCGATACAAGGTATAAAACAGTTATACTTGTAGCTTTTTGATACAAGTTATAACAACTATTACTAATCTTAATTATACCTTGTAGCTTCGATACAAGGTATTTTATCACTTTTACAATATCGAGGTGTTTAATCTATATTTCTCAATCCATTCTCCTCCTTATAAGTTCCTTAACCTTAAATCTGTGATGATTCAATCAGGTAAGTGCATACATTTTAATTCTGATTTTATTTCAATATATTTAAACAATTTTTTATTTCAAATATATTTATTATTTAATATGATATGGTAATTGAAGTTGAATTAAATTGAATACTTGAAATATTGACTTGAAATATTATTGAATCGTTTTTCTCTTTTATTTTTATTTTTTTTGAATTATTTCGTTGTTGAAGTACGGGATTATTTTAATAATTTGTCGTGAATTAAAAACTGAATTATATGAAGAAAGAGTCAATAAATTTAAAATTGTATTGTTTATACATTTTTTTTTCTTTATTGGCCACTGTGCATTGGGATTGTGGGGCTGTGTGCCGGAATAAAAAACTTAATCGGAAAATTAAATTAAACACGGAAGAATTTTAAACATTGGTTAAGATTGGAAATCTTGACTGTAAATGAAGTAAGCAATTAGTTAGTGGTATGAACCGTAAAACACATGTGTTAGTGATAGAACGGATGTTAATCACATGTAAGCAGTTAATTTGGACTGTGCACAGGAAGAACACATAATTTAGTAATAGAGCGTTTGTAGAGTCCATCTTTATGGCGGACAGTAACGACTCTAATGTTGCCATCAGGACCGGGATGCACTTCAATAACGCGGCCCAGGAGCCATTTGGAAGGAGGAAGTTTATCGTCTTTGATAAGCACCAAATCATTGCATTTCAGGTTAGTTTGTGCATGGAACCAGGTATTCCTAAGTTGTAAGTGGTGGATATATTCCTTGTACCATCTACTCCATATATCTTCGTACATCCTTTGAACTAATTCCCATCGAGTAAGTCGGTTACTAGGACAATCTAACCTAGTCGGTGTTGGAACTGTAGATAAATTGCCTCCAGTCAAAAAATGTGCTGGCGTTAACGCTGAAATATCTGCTGGATCGTCTGATAAAGCGTATAAAGGACGTGAGTTAAGGCAGGCCTCAACTTGCGTCGTGAGCGTCAACATTTCTTCCACAGAGAGTATGTGGTCTCCTACTACGCGTCGGAAGTGATGTTTATAAGATTTGACTCCTGCTTCCCATAGGCCTCCGAAGTGAGGAGAAGCAGGAGGGATGAATTGCCAATCGGTCCCGTCGTTGAGCAAGGCTTCAGGAATTTGAGCTTCTTGTAAGGCGCATTGAAATTGGCGACTTAGTTCCTTGTTAGCCGCTACAAATGTCGTGGCGTTATCACTGTATAATTTAGAACAGTTTCCTCGTCGGCTTATAAACCGTCGAAAGGCAGCTATAAAGGCTTCAGCGGTAAGATCCATCACGAGTTCTATGTGGACTGCTCGTGTGACAAAACAGATAAACAAGGCGATGTAAGACTTGAAAACTTTCAAGCCTCGTCCTTTGACAGGCGTGATAGAAAATGGGCCTGCATAATCAACACCGGCTGTTAAAAATGGTTTGGCTGGGCACACTCGGTCACGAGGGAGGTCCGCCATGATTTGGCTTGCTGGTCTCGCACTGTAGCGAAGGCAGACTATGCAGTTCCTTACGAATTGTCGCACCTTGCTCCTTCCACTTATACTCGTAATCCAGTATTTAGTGCGGATTCGATGCAAGGTTAGTTGGATACCGCCATGCAAAGTAGCAGTGTGGGCATGATCGATTAACAGCTGTGTGAGGTGAGTATCTTTTGGCAAGATAATCGGATATTTTTCATCCCAAGGCAATAGCGAGTTTGTTAACCTACCAGAGACTCGTAGAATACCCTCCTTATCTAAAATTGGGTTGAGGCGGATGATGCTGCTGGATGCTTGAAGTGCTTTGCCACTCGATAATTTAGAAATTTCCTTGGAAAATGAGTGTGATTGCACTAAGCGAATAAGTCGTAACAAGGCTGAGTTAAGTTCTGCTATTTTAAGATGACCAGTAAGTTTTCCCGCATTCGGCTTCGCGTTAGCGTAAAAGCGACAACAATAGGTTGTAACACGTAACAGTTTCCGAAGATTGGAGTATCTGCTGAGCAGTGGAAATTCATTTATTTCACCTCTGGATAGTAACGAGATATTCGGGCGTTTTTCTTCATCAACTAATGCAGCAGATGAGGTAGATGTTGGCATCAGCGGCCACGTAGTGGAGTTCGTTGTCAGCCATTGTGGTCCAGACCACCATAACGAGTGAATTTTTAATTGTTCTACGGAGATCCCTTTTGTTAGACAGTCGGCGGGATTGTGTTCAGATAATACATGTCGCCAAGTAGCGTGGGGTAATTTCTGATGTATTAAACTGACCCGATTGGCCACGAACACCTTCCACCGCGCTGGATGTTCTCGTAACCATGTTAAAACAACTGTGGAATCACTCCATGCATGAACAGGAATCTGGTGAAAGTCGAGGCTGTCTTGGACATAGGATACGAGTTCAGCTAATAAGGTTGCACCACATAGCTGAAGTCTTGGCAGTGAAATCGTTTTTATGGGGCTGACTCTTGTTTTAGCTGCAAGTAGTGATACCTGGATGATATTATAATCCTGTATTACGCGAAGGTAAACAACTGCACCATACGCTGATAATGATGCGTCACAAAAGCCATGCAACTCTAATCCAATGTAAGAGTCATCAATTCCTACCCAACGTTGGATAGTTACATCATGAAGCTGTGATAGATCTGCCTTATAATTGATCCAAGCAGCGACAATTGAGTCTGGAAGATTGTCGTCCCATCCTGACTTTGCCAACCATAGTTGTTGTAAGAAGATCTTTGCTTTGATTGTGCTCGGTGACAACCAGCCTAGTGGGTCATAGATTTGACTTATGGTCGATAGAATGGACCGTTTAGTTATGTTCGCTGCGGAAGACAACTGCATTTTGCAGCTCAGCTTATCCGAAGATGGGTCCCATTTGATGCCCAGTGCAGAGACTTGCGTATCACGTAACAGTTTAGATGCATTAACTGATTCCTTATCTTGATCCGGAATATCAGCGAGAAGGTCCGGATGATTCGATAACCACTTGCGTAATTTGAATCCACAGAGTTGTAGTACTTGACGGATCTCATTGCGTATTTGTATCGCAGAGTAAGTTTTCCCGCATTCGGCTTCGCGTTAGCGTAAAAGCGACAACAATAGGGTGTAACACGTAACAGTTTCCGAAGATTGGAGTATCTGCTGAGCAGTGGAAATTCATTTATTTCACCTCTGGATAGTAACGAGATATTCGGGCGTTTTTCTTCATCAACTAATGCAGCAGATGAGGTAGATGTTGGCATCAGCGGCCACGTAGTGGAGTTCGTTGTCAGCCATTGTGGTCCAGACCACCATAACGAGTGAATTTTTAATTGTTCTACGGAGATCCCTTTTGTTAGACAGTCGGCGGGATTGTGTTCAGATAATACA
Source organism: Thereva unica (assembly GCA_949987705.1). Taxonomy (NCBI): domain Eukaryota; kingdom Metazoa; phylum Arthropoda; class Insecta; order Diptera; family Therevidae; genus Thereva; species Thereva unica. The sequence continues at coordinate 60,164,173 of OX465282.1, forward strand.
TGTCGCCAAGTAGCGTGGGGTAATTTCTGATGTATTAAACTGACCCGATTGGCCACGAACACCTTCCACCGCGCTGGATGTTCTCGTAACCATGTTAAAACAACTGTGGAATCACTCCATGCATGAACAGGAATCTGGTGAAAGTCGAGGCTGTCTTGGACATAGGATACGAGTTCAGCTAATAAGGTTGCACCACATAGCTGAAGTCTTGGCAGTGAAATCGTTTTTATGGGGCTGACTCTTGTTTTAGCTGCAAGTAGTGATACCTGGATGATATTATAATCCTGTATTACGCGAAGGTAAACAACTGCACCATACGCTGATAATGATGCGTCACAAAAGCCATGCAACTCTAATCCAATGTAAGAGTCATCAATTCCTACCCAACGTTGGATAGTTACATCATGAAGCTGTGATAGATCTGCCTTATAATTGATCCAAGCAGCGACAATTGAGTCTGGAAGATTGTCGTCCCATCCTGACTTTGCCAACCATAGTTGTTGTAAGAAGATCTTTGCTTTGATTGTGCTCGGTGACAACCAGCCTAGTGGGTCATAGATTTGACTTATGGTCGATAGAATGGACCGTTTAGTTATGTTCGCTGCGGAAGACAACTGCATTTTGCAGCTCAGCTTATCCGAAGATGGGTCCCATTTGATGCCCAGTGCAGAGACTTGCGTATCACGTAACAGTTTAGATGCATTAACTGATTCCTTATCTTGATCCGGAATATCAGCGAGAAGGTCCGGATGATTCGATAACCACTTGCGTAATTTGAATCCACAGAGTTGTAGTACTTGACGGATCTCATTGCGTATTTGTATCGCAGAGTGTAGATTAGATGATCCGAACAAAGCATCGTCAACGTAGAAGTTTTTACGTAGTACTGATGCCCCTAGTGGGTATTTAGTATCATAGTCATTGGCTATCTGTTGAAATATCCGACATGCTAAGTATGGTGCGCAAGCTGTGCCGTACGTGACTGTGTTTAATCGATAGCATTGTACTGGTTGAGTGGTCAGTCATCAGCGGAATAGGGGGAATAACATGTAGCATAACATGCACGTGCCGCAACTATTTCGGACTGATGGAAGTGCGATCATAACCTCCTAGCGGTGGTCACTGGTAACTATTCTATGAGAGAGGATAGGCTAATATGATCGGGCTAGTCCCTTCCAAGTAAGGTTGGCGTGAGGCTAATAACCTCACCCGTAAAAAACAATTATTACGGAACGAGCAACATGCCTCGGATACTGGAATAAACGACGACGACCACGGCAACGAAAAAGGCAAAACGATTTACGAATTTTTTCATGGAACGTTCGAACTCTGTACAGAACTCGAGCTTCAAAACATCTAGCCGATACCCTGTCAAAGTATAAAGCTGACATTACCGCCATTCAGGAGATGAGGTGGACAGGGAATGGTGTTTTGCAAAAACCTGAGTATGACGTATATTACAGCTGTCATACAAAACACCATGTTCTAGGAGTAGGTTTTATGGTCAGCAAAAGAATGAAGCCTACCATTATCGGCTTTAAAGCAATAAACGAAAGGCTATGCTCCCTTCGTGTGCGAGGTAAATTTAAGAACATCAGCCTCATAAACGTTCACGCACCTACAGAAGAGTCCCCGGATGATGATAAAGAAGAGTTCTTCGAATTAGTTGAACGGGAACTTAATGCCTGCCCAGGTATGATGTAAAAATCATACTGGGAGATCTGAACGCTAAAGTAGGCCGGGAGCCCATATACAGGCAATATGTCGGCAACCACAGCTTGCATGAAAACACTAATGACAATGGACAGCGAGTTGTAGAGATGGCAGCAAGTAAGAACTTGGTCGTTGCAAGTACTAGATTTGCGCGTAAAGATATCCATAAAGCCACCTGGGTATCTCCTGATGGAGCCACTCGCAACCAAATAGATCATGTGTTGATAGACCGCCGCCACCTTTCGGGTCTGATGACGGTACGAACGTACCGAGGTGCCAACTTCGACTCGGATCACTATCTTGTTGGTATGGTGCTCCGAGAGCGCATTACAACGCTGAAAAGCTTTGTATCCGCTGATCAGGCTCGAATCAACACAGCTGCACTACGCAATGAAATGGCCAGAAACAGCTACGGTCATGCATTAGAACTCGCCCTAAGTCCTGGGGATGAGATGCCGGGCGTCGAAGAGAACTGGACACGCCTTAAAAATACTGTCATTAGTACTGCTGATTCCATCTTAGGCAGGAGTCGTAAAGATCGGAAAGACTGGTTCGATAATGAATGCAAGCTGGCAACTGAACGTAAGAATGCTGCGTACCGAGCCATGCAGCAGTCTCAGAGAACACGGGCACGCGAAGAGAACTATAAAGAGCTCAGAAAAGAAGAAAAGAGAATTCACAGACGGAAAAAGGAAGCCTGGGAAAAAAATCTCGTCTGTGAGCTAGAACAGTACAGAGAACGACGGCCGCACCAGGCGCGGGAGTTCTACCAAAGAGTCCGCAGTATGACGCAATTCACACCACGTTGCACATACTGCAAGGACAAAGAAGGGAATCTGATCACCGATCCTAAAGGCATCTTGGAGCGATGGGAAGAGCACTTTCATGAATTGCTAAATGGCGAGCTAACTGAAGATTCGGAGGCTCCACCAATATCTGATGACAATGCTATGCTGCCGCCACCAAGCATAGAAGAAGTTAGCAGAGCCATCAGCCGGCTCAAAAACAACAAGGCCTCGGGTGCAGACGGCATCGCAGCGGAGCTGGTTAAATATGGAGGGCCTACATTACACCAAGCGATTCATGAATTAATTGTGCAAGTATGGGAGCAGAAAGTGATGCCAGAAGACTGGAGAAAAGGCATCCTCTGTCCGGTACACAAAAAAGGAGATATCACAGCGTGCACTAATTATCGCGGTATAACGTTGTTGAGTACCGTGTATAAGATATTCTCCGCTATCCTACAAAACAGGATGGCCCCATACGCCAGAAACATCATAGGCCATTACCAGTGTGGCTTCAGCCCAGGCAAATCAACGACTGATCAGATTTTCACCTTGAGGCAGGCTATGGAAAAATGTCTAGAGTTTCAAAACTCAATTCAACACCTCTTCATAGACTTTAAAGCCGCCTATGATAGCATAGCCAGGGAAGAACTCTACAAAGCCATGAGAGAATTCGGCATCCCCAACAAACTGACAAGACTATGTAGGTTGACCATGATCAATGTGTCAAGCCAAGTAAAGGTATCCGGAACACTGTCCAGACCAATCAACATCTATAATGGACTCCGACAAGGGGACGGTCTGGCCTGCCTCCTTTTCAACCTGGCGTTGGAGAAAGTACTCCGAGATTCGGGCGTGACATCAAGGGGTACAATCCTCCACAAGTCCACCCAATTACTGGCTTACGCAGACGACATTGACATCATTGGAAGAACAACAACAGCTGTACAAGAAGCTTTCACTCAGATTGAGCAAGCGGCAGGAAATCTGGGACTGCACATTAACGAAAGCAAAACAAAGTACATGGTGGCCTCGTCTGGAAGAACACCTAACATTGGTCCCACAATCAAGGTAGCGGAACACGAGTTTGACGTGGTAAAATCATTTATCTACCTTGGGTCAATAGTAGCAGCCGACAATAGCATGGAACCAGAAATACGCGCACGACTGCTAAAAGCCAACAAAGCCTACTATAGTCTGTCAAGGCTCTTCAAATCCAAATATCTAACCATAACGTCTAAACTTTTACTATATAAGACGATGGTCTTACCCGTTCTCACATATGCATCCGAAACGTGGGTGCTTAGCAAAAAGCACTCAAACCTCTTGGGCGTGTTTGAGAGGAAAATACTTCGGAGGATTGTTGGCCCCGTATGTGAGGAAGGACGATTCCGGAGACTCTACAATTAGTCCAGTAAATAGGTACTTTTTCTTTGCAAAAAATACCGCAAGCGATTTTTTTTTACCAAATGTTTTTACATATTTTTATGAGCTTAAATTCAAAATGGCGTCATCCCCGCCCTTATGCTTCACTCATAATGAAGGGAAACGCGTTTAATTCTATATCTCAGAAACTATGCGTTTTATGACAAAAATGTATATAATCTTTTTTGTAGATAAATAAGTGATTTAACTTTTTGTTCAGAATTTTTTTTTGTAAAGTTAATATCTTCGGAGTTACAGTGCTTCAAACTTTATATATCACTTTCTTTGCGCTATATTTCGTTAACGGTTAGCCCGCCATAAAAAAGTCCTTCCTAAGACTTATAGAACACACAATTATCTATAATTTTTGCTTTTGTCATTTTTACATAGGGCTAATATTTCACGAGTTATAGCGCTTTAAATGTCGCAAAACGTAAATTCATAAAAAAAAAATTCCTAATATCTTTTTCTTTCCCCGTTTCATTTCAAAACTGATTATATCGTGTGTTGAGCTTACCATTGCCCACATTTGTTGCTTTTACTTTTTTCTATAAAGTTGATATTTATGGATTTATTACACCTCAAAAGTTAATTGTAACGACAGCAATACAATTATCTTCTAGGTTTGATTCCGTGGTCTTTGTCAGAGAAGACATACTATAGATCTCCTTGTTTTATGAACGTCCTTGGCAGGGTCTTCTAACAATATTTTCCTTCTAAAACCGGGAAGGGTCGTATTCCGCAGTGCTTAAAATTTCCAAATATTGTTGCAAACAATATTCTCTTTCTTTACGCTTTCAGTGGTTGTGACACAACGTCTTCAATATACGGCATGGGGAAAGCAAAAGTTTTAAGGCCCAATTACAATGACCGGATCTACGCGGATTGAAATGTCAAAAGAACGCATCAGAACGGATAGGAAACTGCACTGATTACAATGAACGGATCAGTTCGCGTTTAAACGTCACTTTATATCCACTCTTTGGCTTACAATATTTCATAATCTTTCACTTCTGTGATTAATTGCTCATCCGAAAACATTTTTAACAACATAGAAAACCAAGCCAAATAACACCTTAAACTTTCCCAGCGTTTGTTTACCAAAATTTTGACAGCTCAATCCGGCGATTTCTAAACAAACTAAAACGAATCCGGCACAGATGCGATCAAATGCGTTTGAATCCGGTCATTGTAATCGGTTAAATGGAAAACGCATGCTTGGAAAACCACTTTGACAGTTCAATCCGATTCTGTTCCGCTCTGATCCGGTCATTGTAATTGGGCCTTTATCCATTTTTCAAAAAAATCCACAACTCGTAAATTCAGTAGAATTGTTTAAAGAAAAAAAATAGATCCAGATATGGTTGCTGAAGCTGGAGAGCGTTTCTTTATTGAGCTGTATGGAGGTAGCTCGTCAGAAACCAATATTAATTCACTTAGGTTCAAATGTTTTGAAAAATCGTCTACAAAAACCAAAGTGAACTTATCAGCTCTGCCTCCAACTAAAGATGCTGCTCGACTTCACTCATTTAGAGTATATCATCAAGTGCAAACTTGGCTTAATAGTTATTAAGACCCAGAGGAATGGGGCTGGCGTTATCACTGTATAATTTAGAACAAATGTCGTGGCGTTATCACTGTATAATTTAGAACAGTTTCCTCGTCGGCTTATAAACCGTCGAAAGGCAGCTATAAAGGCTTCAGCGGTAAGATCCATCACGAGTTCTATGTGGACTGCTCGTGTGACAAAACAGATAAACAAGGCGATGTAAAGGTATGTATCCACCAAGGCAAACGAACATTTGATCGCGGGCAAAATGACGTCATCAAAAAGAGCTCATCGCAGCTATGCACATCAACAATGTTTGCTCCTAGGCAGTAAAACATGCGTACAAATTTTTGCTTCTAGGTATTGCACGTGTTCATTTTAAAGTGTCTAGCTTCTATTTCTCATCTGCGGTGCAAGTGCTTGCGTGCAAATGTTATCCAAATCCAATGGGACGCAAAAATTTGCTCACTAGAACTCGAAATAAGCACTCCACACAAGAAAATGTTTCTTTCGTGCAAAGCTTTGCACACGATCATTTGTTTTCGGTGGATACTAATTTAAAATTGCAGGCGAGCAAAAAGCTTTTTACGCCATTGTGACGTCATTTTGCTCGCGAGCATATGTTGGCTTGCCTTGGTGGATACGTACCTTAAGACTTGAAAACTTTCAAGCCTCGTCCTTTGACAGGCGTGATAGAAAATGGGCCTGCATAATCAACACCGGCTGTTAAAAATGGTTTGGCTGGGCACACTCGGTCACGAGGGAGGTCCGCCATGATTTGGCTTGCTGGTCTCGCACTGTAGCGAAGGCAGACTATGCAGTTCCTTACGAATTGTCGCACCTTGCTCCTTCCACTTATAATCCAGTATTTAGTGCGGATTCGATGCAAGGTTAGTTGGATACCGCCATGCAAAGTAGCAGTGTGGGCATGATCGATTAACAGCTGTGTGAGGTGAGTATCTTTTGGCAAGATAATCGGATATTTTTCATCCCAAGGCAATAGCGAGTTTGTTAACCTACCAGAGACTCGTAGAATACCCTCCTTATCTAAAATTGGGTTGAGGCGGATGATGCTGCTGGATGCTTGAAGTGCTTTGCCACTCGATAATTTAGAAATTTCCTTGGAAAATGAGTGTGATTGCACTAAGCGAATAAGTCGTAACAAGGCTGAGTTAAGTTCTGCTATTTTAAGATGACCAGTAAGTTTTCCCGCATTCGGCTTCGCGTTAGCGTAAAAGCGACAACAATAGGCTGTAACACGTAACAGTTTCCGAAGATTGGAGTATCTGCTGAGCAGTGGAAATTCATTTATTTCACCTCTGGATAGTAACGAGATATTCGGGCGTTTTTCTTCATCAACTAATGCAGCAGATGAGGTAGATGTTGGCATCAGCGGCCACGTAGTGGAGTTCGTTGTCAGCCATTGTGGTCCAGACCACCATAACGAGTGAATTTTTAATTGTTCTACGGAGATCCCTTTTGTTAGACAGTCGGCGGGATTGTGTTCAGATAATACATGTCGCCAAGTAGCGTGGGGTAATTTCTGATGTATTAAACTGACCCGATTGGCCACGAACACCTTCCACCGCGCTGGATGTTCTCGTAACCATGTTAAAACAACTGTGGAATCACTCCATGCATGAACAGGAATCTGGTGAAAGTCGAGGCTGTCTTGGACATAGGATACGAGTTCAGCTAATAAGGTTGCACCACATAGCTGAAGTCTTGGCAGTGAAATCGTTTTTATGGGGCTGACTCTTGTTTTAGCTGCAAGTAGTGATACCTGGATGATATTATAATCCTGTATTACGCGAAGGTAAACAACTGCACCATACGCTGATAATGATGCGTCACAAAAGCCATGCAATTCTAATCCAATGTAAGAGTCATCAATTCCTACCCAACGTTGGATAGTTACATCATGAAGCTGTGATAGATCTGCCTTATAATTGATCCAAGCAGCGACAATTGAGTCTGGAAGATTGTCGTCCCATCCTGACTTTGCCAACCATAGTTGTTGTAAGAAGATCTTTGCTTTGATTGTGCTCGGTGACAACCAGCCTAGTGGGTCATAGATTTGACTTATGGTCGATAGAATGGACCGTTTAGTTATGTTCGCTGCGGAAGACAACTGCATTTTGCAGCTCAGCTTATCCGAAGATGGGTCCCATTTGATGCCCAGTGCAGAGACTTGCGTATCACGTAACAGTTTAGATGCATTAACTGATTCCTTATCTTGATCCGGAATATCAGCGAGAAGGTCCGGATGATTCGATAACCACTTGCGTAATTTGAATCCACAGAGTTGTAGTACTTGACGGATCTCATTGCGTATTTGTATCGCAGAGTGTAGATTAGATGATCCGAACAAAGCATCGTCAACGTAGAAGTTTTTACGTAGTACTGATGCCCCTAGTGGGTATTTAGTATCATAGTCATTGGCTATCTGTTGAAATATCCGACATGCTAAGTATGGTGCGCAAGCTGTGCCGTACGTGACTGTGTTTAATCGATAGCATTGTACTGGTTGAGTGGTCAGTCATCAGCGGAATAGGGGGAATAACATGTAGCATAACATGCACGTGCCGCAACTATTTCGGACTGATGGAAGTGCGATCATAACCTCCTAGCGGTGGTCACTGGTAACTATTCTATGAGAGAGGATAGGCTAATATGATCGGGCTAGTTCCTTCCAAGTAAGGTTGGCGTGAGGCTAATAACCTCACCCGTAAAAAACAATTATTACGGAACGAGCAACATGCCTCGGATACTGGAATAAACGACGACGACCACGGCAACGAAAAAGGCAAAACGATTTACGAATTTTTTCATGGAACGTTCGAACTCTGTACAGAACTCGAGCTTCAAAACATCTAGCCGATACCCTGTCAAAGTATAAAGCTGACATTACCGCCATTCAGGAGATGAGGTGGACAGGGAATGGTGTTTTGCAAAAACCTGAGTATGACGTATATTACAGCTGTCATACAAAACACCATGTTCTAGGAGTAGGTTTTATGGTCAGCAAAAGAATGAAGCCTACCATTATCGGCTTTAAAGCAATAAACGAAAGACTATGCTCCCTTCGTGTGCGAGGTAAATTTAAGAACATCAGCCTCATAAACGTTCACGCACCTACAGAAGAGTCCCCGGATGATGATAAAGAAGAGTTCTTCGAATTAGTTGAACGGGAACTTAATGCCTGCCCAGGTATGATGTAAAAATCATACTGGGAGATCTGAACGCTAAAGTAGGCCGGGAGCCCATATACAGGCAATATGTCGGCAACCACAGCTTGCATGAAAACACTAATGACAATGGACAGCGAGTTGTAGAGATGGCAGCAAGTAAGAACTTGGTCGTTGCAAGTACTAGATTTGCGCGTAAAGATATCCATAAAGCCACCTGGGTATCTCCTGATGGAGCCACTCGCAACCAAATAGATCATGTGTTGATAGACCGCCGCCACCTTTCGGGTCTGATGACGGTACGAACGTACCGAGGTGCCAACTTCGACTCGGATCACTATCTTGTTGGTATGGTGCTCCGAGAGCGCATTACAACGCTGAAAAGCTTTGTATCCGCTGATCAGGCTCGAATCAACACAGCTGCACTACGCAATGAAATGGCCAGAAACAGCTACGGTCATGCATTAGAACTCGCCCTAAGTCCTGGGGATGAGATGCCGGGCGTCGAAGAGAACTGGACACGCCTTAAAAATACTGTCATTAGTACTGCTGATTCCATCTTAGGCAGGAGTCGTAAAGATCGGAAAGACTGGTTCGATAATGAATGCAAGCTGGCAACTGAACGTAAGAATGCTGCGTACCGAGCCATGCAGCAGTCTCAGAGAACACGGGCACGCGAAGAGAACTATAAAGAGCTCAGAAAAGAAGAAAAGAGAATTCACAGACGGAAAAAGGAAGCCTGGGAAAAAAATCTCGTCTGTGAGCTAGAACAGTACAGAGAACGACGGCCGCACCAGGCGCGGGAGTTCTACCAAAGAGTCCGCAGTATGACGCAATTCACACCACGTTGCACATACTTCAAGGACAAAGAAGGTAATCTGATCATGGATCCTAAAGGCTTCTTGGAGCGATGGGAAGAGCACTTTCATGAATTGCTAAATGGCGAGCTAACTGAGGATTCGGAGGCTCCACCAATATCTGATGACAATGCTATGCTGCCGCCACCAAGCATAGAAGAAGTTAGCAGAGCCATCAGCCGGCTCAAAAACAACAAGGCCTCGGGTGCAGACGGCATCGCAGCGGAGCTGGTTAAATATGGAGGGCCTATATTACACCAAGCGATTCATGAATTAATTGTGCCAGTATGGGAGCAGGAAGTGATGCCAGAAGACTGGAGAAAAGGCATCCTCTGTCCGGTACACAAAAAAGGAGATATCACAGCGTGCACTAATTATCGCGGTATAACGTTGTTGAGTACCGTGTATAAGATATTCTCCGCTATCCTACAAAACAGGATGGCCCCATACGCCAGAAACATCATAGGCCATTACCAGTGTGGCTTCAGCCCAGGCAAATAAACGACTGATCAGATTTTCACCTTGAGGCAGGCTATGGAAAAATGTCTAGAGTTTCAAAACCCAATTCAACACCTCTTCATAGACTTTAAAGCCGCCTATGATAGCATAGCCAGGGTAGAACTCTACAAAGCCATGAGAGAATTCGGCATCCCCAACAAACTGACAAGACTATGTAGGTTGACCATGATCAATGTGTCAAGCCAAGTAAAGGTATCCGGAACACTGTCCAGACCAATCAACATCTATAATGGACTCCGACAAGGGGACGGTCTGGCCTGCCTCCTTTTCAACCTGGCGTTGGAGAAAGTGATCCGAGATTCGGGCGTGACATCAAGGGGTACAATCCTCCACAAGTCCACCCAATTACTGGCTTACGCAGACGACATTGACATCAATGGAAGAACAACAACAGCTGTACAAGAAGCTTTCACTCAGATTGAGCAAGCGGCAGGAAATCTGGGACTGCACATTAACGAAAGCATAACAAAGTACATGGTGGCCTCGTCTGGAAGAACACCTAACATTGGTCCCACAATCAAGGTAGCGGAACACGAGTTCGACGTGGTAAAATCATTTACCCACCTTGGGTCAATAGTAGCAGCCGACAATAGCATGGAACCAGAAATACGCGCACGACTGCTAAAAGCCAACAAAGCCTACTATAGTATGTCAAGGCTCTTCAAATCCAAATATCTAACCATAACGTCTAAACTTTTACTATATAAGACGATGGTCTTACCCGTTCTCACATATGCATCCGAAACGTGGGTGCTTAGCAAAAAGCACTCAAACCTCTTGGGCGTGTTTGAGAGGAAAATACTTCGGAGGATTGTTGGCCCCGTATGTAAGGAAGGACGATTCCGGAGACTCTACAATGACGAGATCTACGAGCGCTATCGCGACATAGATGTTGTGAAGAAAATAAAGCTCGGTAGGCTCCGGTGGGCAGGGCATCTAGCTCGTATGAGTGAAGATGAGCCTGCTCGTAAAGTTCTCTGCGGTAAGACCTATGGGGTGCGACAGCGAGGGAGGCCCAACCTTCGCTGGAAGGATGGCGTGGACCAGGACGCTCAGAGTACAGGGATGCCATACTGGATGACATCGGCTCAGAATCGGGACCGGTGGAGAGAACAGTTGCGCGAGGCCAGGACCGGATCCCGGTTGTAGAGCCGTTAAAGAAGAAGAAGATTGTACTGGTTGAGTTGGATTGGAACGCCATAAAATTCTCTGTAAGTCCGTGTCTTGGGAGTCAACGAGTATCTGACGATACATTTTTTCTGCGTCAGAAGTAAAAACATATTTAAATAATCGCCATCGTAGTATGACTGCACGGACATCTGTCTGAAGTTTAGGATCTGTATGCAAAATGTCGTTGAGCGAAATGCCTGTAGATGAGCGTTGAGAGGCGTTAAAGACAACACGCAGCTTAGTAGTAGTGCTACTCATCTTAAGCACTGCATGATGAGGAAGATAATAGACATGGTCCCCATGACTGTCTTCTGACAAGACAGGTTCCAGATGCCGAAGTTCGCTATATTCGTTCATGAAGTTAGTATAATCCTCACGCAGTTGAGGGTCGTGATCAAACCGACGTTCTAACTTGTATAAGGTAGCAAGAGCTGCTCGTCGAGAGTCGCCTAAACTATTCCGTGACGACCTCAAGGGTAGATGAACAACATAGCGTCCTTCAGGAGTACGATAATGAGTATCTATGAAGTGTTGTTCACATTCAGCTTCAGCAGGAGTGAGTTGAGGTGGAGAAGGTAGTTCTTCCGTTTCCCAGAACTTAGATAGAAGAGCATCAATCTCAATAGATGATGTGTGGCAGCTACGAACCACAATAGTAGGAGAGGTGGGAACCCTGATACTTCCGAGCAGAATCCAACCTAGAGAGGTGAGCTGAGCTGTAGGAGATCCAGCTGGTCCGCGTAGTACCTCCGACTCGATGATTTGAGCGTAGATTTCGGCTCCTAGAAGAATGTCTATACGAGATGAAGTGTGAAATTCAGGATCAGCTAATGACAGCCCCTGTAGGTGGGGCCAGTGACTTGTAGGTAGGTCGTGTGTCGGGAGTAAACGTGTTACAGTGGATAGAAGTAACGAATCAACGTAATATAAATTGTGCTGGTTTACAGTAGATATGATTTCATAAGAGACAGACGTTCTGGCTCGTCCGACCTCGACCTGTCCGACTGTTTCAACAACAACGTGTATCTTTTGTTTAGGTAGACGAAGTAAATTGGCTAATGAAGTCGGGGTAAAGTTGGATTCGGATCCTGGATCTATGAGTGCTCGAGCTTTGATGATTCTACCATCTGTTGATTTTATGAACACCATAGCAGTTGCTAATAAGACTGACGACGAGTATCGTGAATTATTTGCTAGATGAGCACTGGTTTTGCGAACTAGAGGAGTTTCCGCTGAATACGCTAGTGAGGTAGTTGGCGTGGACGCTGAAACACTAGGCTTTTGGTTGGTAACAGCTTTGTGTACCATCGTGTGATGCTTCTGTTGACAGAGCTGGCATCGTTTGGTCGACTGGCAATCCATAACTTTATGATCCATTCTAAGGCAATTGGTGCAGAGCCTCTTGGTTTGCAACAGAGCTAATCGTTCTTCAGGGCTTTTTGACCTGAACTGTCGGCAAAAAAGTATGAAGTGATTTCGTTGACAGTGACTGCAGACTGGCGGTACTGTTGAATGGTGACTTCTAGCTAATGTAGGATGATACGACATATTTCTGTGATGACATATTTCTCTTATCTATGTGAAGATTCGGTGTAAGTGCATTAAGTGTATGAATGCGACCTTCCAGAAATGTTGCCAACGAAGCAAACTGAGGTATATGCGTGGAAGATTTTAGCGAGGTTTCCCAATCCCTTCGCGTGACTGGATCAAGTTTAGTTGATAAGAAGTATGTAAACCAATCATCCCAATGTTCAATAGGCCTCTTCAAGTTTTCCAACGCTTTAACTGCTTGGGTGAAACCGTCAAGAACTCGACGGAGTTCTGGCGCTGTCTCAGCTGACATGTTTGGAATGGTGACCAAGGCTACTATGTTAGCATTTACCAGTACTCGAGTATTATCATACCGATTGATCAATATTTCCCAGGCTGCTTGATAATTCTCGGAAGTTATCGCCAGATGTTGTACGAGTTTAAAGGCTTCCCCCGTTAAAGATGATTTTAAGTAGTGCATCTTTTGTATTTCAGCTATGGTATGATTGTTATGGATCAGTGATCGGTAAGTATCTCGAAACGAGGGCCATTCGAGATATGAGCCACCAAAGCTTGGTAAGTTGATCTTAGGTAGCTGCACAGCATTATTACTACTAGCAGTAGGTGTAAAATTCATCGATAAGTCATGAGATGATTGAAGAGGTTCTAACTCTTCTTTCAGCCAACTTATTGCTTCTGTGTAAGCACATTCGACTAGTGAAAAGATATCTTGCTTCAAGATTTCCTCGGTTGCTCTTTGGTCTCCAGTAACAACTTCATTAAACTCATCATAAGACTCGACGAATTGAGCCCAATAGCTTTCCAGTAATTGAAGACGGGCATTGAGAAAGGATACTGTACGCTTATCCTTTGCTGTTTTGCTAGAATTCACCTTAAATTTCGTAATTCTGTCTGCACGTGAGCTAGCTTTAGTTGTAAGTGACTCGAGTAGTGTGTTTGATTTGTTTGTAGTCATGGTAAATTGTTCTGGAAAAACAGCGTGGCAGTATAGCTACTATGAATCGTTAACGTTTAACTATTAGGAAATGTACAAAACCGTGATCTAAAACCGAGAGTAACTTATACTGTTATATTCAAGTGTAAATGTATATTTTAATAAATAACACAAAATGTTGTTTAGTTCAATATTAATTTCAATATAATTTAGTTTAATTCAATATAATTTGCACTTCGATGACACGTATTCAGATTCAGAGTTTAATTAATATGCGCCTAGCGTTAGGCAATAATTTTCACTATGTATATCTATTACATCAAATATTCAAATATTATTGTCATATTATAACTATATGATTGTCAACATCACATAAAGTACAAATGTAGTAACACTAGAATAAAAGTTAGTACACGCAGTTTTCTTAATGCTCACGTAGATGCTTAATATATTGCCACAATAAATCTTTGAAATCTGTCCATCAGAATACAAAACATACGAAGGTCGAAAGGTCAACAATGTTGCTAGCAATTAAAATGTTGCCGTTGAAGCCAGAACTGCTGATAATGGAAATTAATATAAATTGATTCCGTGTGTGAGTGGCTATGAATGCAATAATGCGAGTCTGGGCCCTGTGCTATGCATTTACCGCTGCACGTTATTACAATGAGAATTTACTTTTATGCGTTAGTGCAAATAATTTGGAACGGACTCACCAACGGACGCGACGTATGACCTTCGATGTCCTATCAATTTTTTTTTTCTCTTCCGTATCGTCTGAACACCTGGAAATACTGTATTGTTCCTGGTATGATGATTTTTGACTCTCTCCACAAGTTATAATTCCACTTTGCCTTTCACCGGTCTTTGCCGCGTGTCTTCGAAGCACTTGCACTAGTGTATTGACTTGCACTGATGTGTATGATCACTTTGTGCTTTTTAGAAAAGGTACCGGAAAGTAGGAAGATCCGGCTCGAAGGACCAAAAAATGTAAACTACTTTAAATGCAAGTTAATTAAAAGAATATTTTCAGTACAACTTAGAATTTAAAGTTTATTTAAATTGATCTAGCAATACAGTAGGGCTGAAGGCCTCTTCTCAAAAATGTCTGACACGGTTGAAAGCTACGCACAAAGTGAGCATCGAACTATGCATTGTATGGCTGAAGGCCTTTTTTAAAATTTGTTGTCGTAGATCATGAAGTAGTAGATCATGAAGTAGTAGATCATGAACAGGTATGATTACCAATGGCGTTCCCCAGGGCTCTATTCTTGGGCCACTTTTATTCAGCGTTTTTATTAACGATCTTCCCTTAGCAATAAAACACTGTAAGGTTCATATGTATGCAGATGATGTCCAGCTATATATTTCAGCGCCAAAAAGTCAAGTCCACACTTGTATGGAGAAGATTGCAGCCGACTTGCGCCGTGTCTACTGCTGGTCATCATTGAACTTACTACAATTAAACCCATTGAAATCACATTATATTCTGTTCTCTCATTCTCTTATCTCTTACCCTAACCTTCCAGTAATCTCCTTAAATGGAGTTCCTCTAGACCGCGTCGATAAAGTAAGAAATCTAGGAGTCATTCTTAATAGCAATATGACCTGTTGCGATCACATCAATTCTATTGTTGGCAAGACATATGGGCTCCTGGCAAAACTTAGATACCACTGTGGTTTGTTTAAAAGGACCGTTCGATTGAATTTGCTTAAAGCCTTACTTTTACCTCTTCTAATGCATGGCCTCTCAATTTTCCCCTCTTTCGATTTTTCTTGCGCTCGGAAGCTTGAAGTGGCATTTAATGATTGCGTCCGTTTTGTGTATAAGCTGCGACGTTTTGACCATATTTCACCCTATTTAAATTCCGTTTTGGGCTGCTCCCTGAGTAACTATCGTGAGTATAGGCTTCTGCGCTTATTACATGATATATTACACCAACGCAAGCCTGCTTACCTTAATGAGTTCGTACAGCTCTCACAATCGCTTAGAAATAATAATTTGATAATCCCGCGTTTCCGTACTTTAATTGGACAACGTTCTTTCTTTGTCTTCGCAGCTATGTTATGGAACTCTCTACCAGTCCATATACAATGTATCGATTCAATGGGAATTTTCAAGTTAATATCTTCTCGAAGCATGAATTCATAATTAAGTATTATATAATTTTTAATTTTATTTTTGTAATATATGTTTTTTTTTCTCTTTTTTCTCCTATTATTTTTTTTTTCTTTTTAATTCCTAATTTTTAATTTTTTTTTTTTTTATTTTGTTCATTTTTATATTTTATTAATTTTTTTTAAATGTTTCCATGTTTATAATTTTTGTTCCTTATGTTTAGTTAATGTACTTCATTAAGATTATAATCTTTGTACATAATTGGAAATAAATAATAATAATAATAATAATAATCCTGAAAATCTCTTTAAAATCTCCTTCGCTAAATTTAGGAACATCGATTTCCCAAAAAGTACTGGAACGATCCTAAAACAACAAAGTTTTAATTAAGTATTTCAAATTTTTAATGTACAAATGTATTGAACATATCTTCATCCACAAATGTCTTCTTTTTTTTAAATTCATGTAGATAATGTTATTTTTATTACCTAACAAAAGTATTTGTTTTGCCAATCTCCGCTTTTTCCTTATTAGTAATTTTAACAAACATCTCTGCGATGCTGCTTTGGCAGTAACTGCATTTATTTCATTTATTATATTGTTTTTTTTTTATTCAAACTCATTAACGTTAACTCTGTACACGACATTTTTTCCGTAACTCTTTTAACTGTCACTCGAAAACAAGAAAGACGATGTGAACGAACGGCTCATTCGTTTTGCGAAAACACTTACTTGAAAACACGTGTTTTCGAGGCGATGTGAACGTGGTATTAGCCGCTTTGGGATACAACTGTCATCCAACGTTATTACGTGACTGGCTAGTCTCAGTCTGTTTAGTTTAATTAAAGATGAGAGTGTTGGGTAATCAAAAATTTTATACAACTCGCCTAGTCCAATCAGTCTATACAAGTATATCTAATAATTCCCAGCAGAAAACAAAAAATATGGTGAAATAGAAGAGAAACTTCTAAAAAGTTAGCGTTTTTGTTTTTGAATTTGGAACGGCGAACCTAGCCTAAAATATTTCGGAAAGTTTAAAAAACGGTTTTTAGCGAATAAAATAAAAACTTGATCTCGGATCGAAAAAAATTGGGCATAAAGTTGTAGGTATTCAAATTATCTTTCGATTGATGTATAATAAGTTATAGGTTAGAGAAAAATGGAAAATATCGTTCAAAATCACGTTTTTTTAATTTGTTTATAGCGTTTGTTTAACGCAACTTACATATTTGTTATTTGGTAAAAATATTGGTTTTTACTGGCTTAAAAATGGTGTTCCTTTTGTTGTAAATATTGAACTCGCCATCCATTCAACGGCGTTACAGCCCAAATCGTGCCCTGGCCTTCTCTAGCGCATTTCTTCAAGTTTGGCGGTTCCTTTCAGCATGTCTCCAGTTCTGGATGTTGAGCATTGCCACCGCGCAGCCGTCACAGAGGGTTCATCTCACTGACATATAGTAATGGACCGCTAAATGAGCAGAATCCCATACAAAAAAATGGCACCAAAAACTATTGCTGTCTTGCTCCTACGATAAATCCCAATGAACTTTAATCATTTAAATCAGTCAGCGCATGCCAGCGATATAAACATAATAAGATAAAAATATACAGGTATAGTTTTTAGTGATGAGCAAAAATGGTCTTGTTCTTGCAGTCTTGTCTGTTCGTGCACATTAAGCCTGCAAGAACAAGAACAAGATTAACTGTGCAAGAACAAGACCCTGAGCAAAACTTTAGCACGATTTTTGCAAAATTTTCACTTAAACTCATTCTTTTAAAAACAAAAAATATAAAATTGATTATGATGTTCAAATAATTATGATATATGTAAATATATCTGTGTATATTTAATTTTTAGTATGATAATTGTAAAAGCTTTTGTACATAAGTACACATTGACTTTGCATGCATTGTGCGCAAAATAGTGATCAGAAAAATGGTCTTGTTCCTGCAGTCTTGTCTTGTTCTTGAACATTTAGCAAGACCAAGAACAAGAACAAGACTTAGTTATGCTTGCAAGAACAAGAACAACACTAGATTAGTCTTGTCTAATAGTTTTCGTTCTTCTGTCTCACTCTCGAGCTATTTTAAAAAGTTCGTTAAACAGGGGAAATAACTGTCACAGCTTTGAAATAAATACATTTATTTAATGAAAAAACTGCTAATAAATAAAAATGAGTGATGGAAATTTATTTCTATTAATTATAACAGACATCTTACCACTTATTTTCTCCTAAATTCAAAGAAAATTTTTTTGTTTACGTAAAAAAGGTTTTATATTTCTGGAAAAAATGGTGCCATTCAGCATTGTCAATCAGCAGTCCATTCCTATGTCAGTGCTTCATCTCTTTCTGCGTCTACCAACTAGACTATTTTCCGAAATATCTGATGTCATAAGCTTCTATTTGCATCGCCTTCGTCATATTCCATCCTCTCTGGTTGAGCCTATTATGCATCTAAAAACTTTTCTCTCAAACCTGTTGACTCGTTCCTCTATGTCCTCGATCATCGTCCAAGTCTCGCTACCATAACACATATTACTGTTTTATAGAGTCAGGGTTTCGTTTTCCTGTGCACAAATCTAGAATGCAGGATTTATTTCATAAGTCTCTTTTACAAAATGGTCAGATTTGAGAACAAAACGAAAATTGTACCAAGTCCGCCAGGGAATTGGAGAGAATTCAATTTGGTCCAATGAATAACGCTTATAGATGTTCCGCCAAAAGAGTTGATGCCGAGAAAGTCGCGTTTTCCATGCGCAGTAGAATCCCCGCATGTCGTTCCCGTCCCTTAGCCTAGTCGCAACAAATTTCGAAGGGAAAATTTTAAAAGACATAAGCGCATTTCTTATCAATATGTGCGCAATTTTTATTTGTGTGCAGCTTTAATTTCCCCAGCTGCGCGCTCCGGCATCAACTCTTTTGGCGGAACCTCTACCAACCTTAAGTAAGATAAAGTTGAACTTATTGCTCTTCGTTTGAGGAAAAAACATTTCTTTTTTCAATTAATAAAATGAATTATATGTTTAAACATTAGGATGTACCTGCTTCAATAATTTATGCATACTAGCATCTAGGGAACAATTTGTCATAAAAACTTGACTCTTTCTTTAGTATGTATTGGGAATGCCCCTGACGCCGTCTGATTACCTGTAGTCTTTGTTTTCGGTTGTTTGCTATTTGTAAGTACCCCAAGTACTATCAGCAGTATCTGTGCAACTTTCTTTTTAAAATGTTAGTTGATCCCGTGCAAAGATCTTGTAGTCAGTGAAAAAAAAAAATGGTTAAATTTTTTTTTTTAATATTCTTTTAATTGACTTAAAAATGTACTGCAAAGTAAAAAGGTAAATAAAAGAATGGCGCAGGAATTTTTATTCAATACATAGGCTTTTGCTCCTATTTCCATTCAGTATCGTACACTTCATTTTGCCTTCGTCCATATTTCTTCTGGAGTTTTCTTGTGGTTTATTCTATTTTGACATCTATTTCTAATGTAGGCTGCGTTATTGATCATTTCTGCCCATAAGAATTCAGGGAGATTATTTTCAGTCAGTAGGTACCTTGCCATTTCAGTTAATGTTCTAATAACCCTTTCAGCAAAACCATTTTGCTGAGGGGTATATGGAATGGTGGTCTGATGTTTAATTCCACATTGATCTAAAAAAAGTTTAAAGTATTTATTACAATATTCTAAACCATTATCTGTTCTCAAAATTTTGATTGATTTTCCTGTTTGGTTTTCAACATGCATTTTGAACAATTTAAATTTACTTAATGCTTCACTTATGTGTCTTAAAAAATACACGAACATTTTCCTAGGAAAATCAACAATAAAAGTTAAATAAAAAAGTGATCTTGACCTAGATTCGGTCTTCATAGGACCACATATATCAGAATGAATTAGTTTTAATATTCTATTAGTTTTATAACGATTTTGGAATGGCTTAGCGGTTTGCTTTGAGCGGATGCATGTTTCACATTGCAATTCATCATTTGTAAATTTTGTTGGGAGACCATATACCATTATTATTCTTTGCTATTAACTTAATTGAGTTTTTATTCAAATGGCTTAATCGTTTATGCCACATGTTCAATGAATCCAGTTTCACAGTTTTGTTTTTATTATTAGGTACTTGTATGTTATTTAATTCTTTAGACGACTGAACGTTTTCATTTTTCAAGCAATTTGGTTTTATATAATCCATTACCATGTATAGATCATTTTTTCTTTTGGCAAGTGGTAATACTAAGTTTTTTTACAATCTTTCAACAAAGCATTGTTTTCATTAAAACTGATTTTACCTAATTTACGTGTAAGTTTACTTCTCGATATTAGATTACAGTTTAAATCTGGAACAAAAGTACTCGATTAAGTTTTATTTCATTATATGTAGTAATTATTTCCTATTTTTATATTCAATATTACAGATCCAATACCATATGTTTTACCAAATGATTGTTCCCAAGTTTAACGTTTTTAGCTTCTTCAGTTGCTTTGATATCATCAAAAAATTGTTTATTATTGCAGACATGGGAAGTAGTCCCACTATCAAGATACCAAATCGACCTAACACTTTTGCTATTAATTATTTCCTCTGGGCGGGTATTAGTGCAATTTATAGCATGTTCACTTATTAATATAAATCCCATTTCTTTTTCAGCTTCACACGATGTGCCAGTTATATTATAAGACCGTTGTTTATTGTACCAACAGTTTTTTGTGTCGTGTCCCGTTTTTTGCTGATTTTGCAACTGATTGAATTTTTTTTTTTTTTTTTGTAATTTTTAGATTGATTATTATTGTTGGCTTGTATCATGAATAATTTATAGTTTTATGGGCAACTGTGTTATCATAATTATTGTGGTTGTTGCGTTCACCTACTGCCACTAATCTTTTGTATACATCATCTAATTTTGACAAGTCATGTTGTGCATCAAATGCTGCTCGAATGTCTTTGTATTCTTCTGCTAAACTGTCAAGTAAAATAACCACAAGCAGATCTTCATCAATAAAATTAATGCTTAATTCTTTCAATTTATTTACTATGCTTTTAAACTCACGAATATACAATATATTAATTGATTGACTTGGTGCCATTTTTAAGTTGACTAATTTTCGGAAATGTGTAACTTTTTGTCTAACAGCACTCTTTTCATACAGGACGTTTAGGTATTCGCAAACTTCTTTTGAGGTTTTTAAAATAAATTTTTCTTCCGTTCAGCGCCCATAACCTCCTGGGATTTTGTTAAGAATACACTTTTATTTAGGTTTAATTTAATATAAAAAACTTTATTATAATATTGAACTTGACTTTAAAAACTTCAGGACCCAAGTGAAGTTGGAACCTGCCAGAAAAATTTAAGGCAAATTACAAGGGTGATGGAGTTGCCAAGCTCACAATCCAACAAAAAGAACCGGGAAATATCTCGGTGGGTCGGCTGTTAAGAGGCCCGAAGGACCTATCTTCATAAACATTTACTTACCGAAAATAAAAAATCGGAATGAATTTTTCATTTTCTTTTATTTATTTATTTTTTTTTTATGTGGCAGTGCTAAGCTTAGGAGTCACCCTTTGTACTACTAGTCCGTCATGTCATTTGTCACGTCATGGTGCAATATCTAGCAGTAAGCTTAGTACGGGGGAGGGATGAGGGGGGGGGGATGGGTTAAGGATTAAAAGGTACGGGGGGGATTGAAGAAAGTGGTGATGAACCCAGCGTTTGAACTCTTGGGTGTTGTAGGACTTCGGAAATACTGACTGCGAGAGGTTATTCCACAGTCGAGTTGTTCTATTAACAAACGAATTCATATCTTGTTAAGTGCGTGAAAGGGGTAGTTGCACCTTATCTAACCATGCCAAGGTGGTTATTGGGGCGCCGCCCCAAACGAGGGAGTTATATTCGAGAAGAGGCCGAATGTAGGATTTATAAATAACAGCACCGATGGCTGGAGGAAGAACTTGCACCTCTTAAGAAATCCCAAGCACTGGGATGCTTGTTTGGCGATTTGGAATATGTGGTCATTCCATCGCAAGTCTTTGGCTAATGTCACGCCTAAGATGTGTAAGGATGGGTCGGCCATTAGTTGAACTCCATCCACTCTCAAGGGTGGAGAGGTGTTGAGCTTCTTTTTGGAGATAAGACAGTACTTGGTTTTGTCGGAGTTGAATTCAACACGATTCTTCTTTCCCCACTCTAGAATGAGTTTAATGTCGTTATTAATAGAGTTGGACATTAGTTCGCGATCATCAAGACAGGATCTGGCATGAGTCTGTCTTGTATCGAAGCTGTACGAGTAACGTAGAGTACCGTCGTCAGCGAAGCTGAGAAGTGGGTTGGAGGGGATTGAAAGAAGGTCATTTATAAATATGAGAAATAGGGCCGGTGATAAAATTGACCCCTGGGGTACCCCCGCAGAGATCGGGTGGGATGCGGATTTGACGCCATCCAATACCACTTTGATTAAACGGCCAGAAAGGAAACTCTCAATCCACTTCTGTAGAAGTGAGTCAACTCCAATAGCTTTGAGTTTAGCTAACAGGGCTGAGTGCCAAACTCTATCGAAAGCCTTGGAGATATCCAGAGCAACCAGACTAGACTCACCGGATCCATGCAGGCTACGGCTGAAGTGTTCTGTAAGACAGACTAAAAGATCGCCAGTGGATCTTTTTTGTCGGAAGCCGTATTGTTTGTCGTTTATGAGTAGATTGGATTCTAGATATCCCATAAGCTTTTTGTTGATTATCGTCTCCATGGTTTTGGAGAGAATAGAAGTAATTGCTATTGGGCGGTAGTTGGAGGGATCGCTGGAATCACCTTTTTTCGGTATGGGCTGAACATGGGCAAGTTTCCAAGAGTCGGGATAAACTCCGGAGAAATATGACAGGGAAAATAATTTGCGCAGAAGTTTAGCCAAAGGTGAGGCGCATTGTTTTAAGACGATACGGGGTATATTATCGGGTCCAGTGGATTTGTTGGTATCGAGCTCTTTGAGGCACCTGTACACCTCGCAAGTCCTGAAAAAAACCCTGTCCATTGAATGGGCGTTACGCTCGGAAACAGGGGGTAGCACATCAGTTTCGGGTAAAGAAGAATTCGAAGCGAACGTAGATGCTAATAAATTGGCCTTGGATTTGCTGTCTGCTATTACCTTCTCATTGTGAATAAAGGAAGGGGTTGAAGTTGTAGTGAAATTCTTCTTGATGGAACTTAGCAAGGACCAGAAGTTTTTGCTACCGGAGGTTGCATTTAGGAGTTTACTTCTCAATTTGTTGTCAAATAAGGTTTTGACTTTCTTGATGGCGGTTTTACAAGAATTTCTTTGTTGTATGTAGTCTAAACGAAGCGATTCACTCGGGAAGCTCTTGCACGCTCGGAAAGCGGCTTCTTTAGTTTTGATTGCATTCATACACTCCCGATTAAACCATCTGTTGGGCCTAGCCTTCACAGATTTGGTAGAATGGGGAATGAACAAATGCATTCCTGCCTGTATGATGCTGGTGATACGGATAGCGGCAGAGTTGGCGTTTCTATTCCGGAAACACAGAAAAAATTAATAAGCCCTTGCCAATTGGCCTTCCCATAATGCCATACAGTTCTTCGAACTGGTTTGGGAGGGGTGGGAAATTCGAATGGGAAGTTAGCGCTGATTAGGCAGTGGTCTGAATTGCCGAGAGGTGAATCAACTTCGACGGAGTAACGCGCTGGATGAAAAGTTAGAAAAAGATCAAGGAGATATTTTCCTTGATCAGCAACATCAGGGACTCTTGTGGGATGATTCACAATTTGATGCAAGTTATTGATGTCTGCAAAGAGCTCGACGTCCTTTTTTTTTTTATGTGGTAAATACAAGCTTAGGAATCACCCTTTGTACTACATGTCTGTCATGTCGTTCAAGTCATGGTCAGTGTCTAGTAGTAAGCTTGATTTGAAGGATAGAGGAGAAAGGATAGGTTAGGGGTCTGGAGGGTGCGTGAGTAGATGTCGATGAGCCTTGCGTTTAAACTCTAAGATATTATATGAGTTCGGAAACACCGACTGCGGAAGGGAGTTCCACAATCGAGTTGTTCTATTTATAAACGAACTACTAAGGCTGGTCGTCCACTGGAAGCGTATTCGAGCGGCTACCCGCTTCGGCTACATGAGCGGCAACACGCGGCTATGCGCGACAGATCCAACATAAAGAATTTCATACAAACATCGTCCACTGCAAGCGGCTTTGAGCGGGCGGCTATAGGCGTATTCGAGCGTGCCGCGCGAATCCAAATTAATTTGGATCGGTCGCGCGTAGCCGCTCGAATCAAGAAATAATTTTCTACAAATAGTACAGGAAAAATAGTAAAAATAGCGGAAATGATTGGGTACAGGCTGAAAATTGGCACAGTGCTTCCTTTTAGGGTTCTCAATATGGGGTTATAAAGTCTACCGATTTTCTACCCCGGGAAGCTCATTTTTTAGGGGGTTTTAGGGTCAATATATCAGTTTTTTGCAAATACATCTGTAACCGTAAGTCCTATCATAAAATAATGTTCACAAAGTTGGACTACTTCGTTAATTTTTTTAGGGGTGATTCCTGGATGTATTTGCAGAAAAAATTGTTCTAGACAGGGGGTTAACTATTAAAATACAGGGTGTTTACGAAAAAAAAATGTATTTTGTTTTAATTTATTTAGAGTTGAATAACTAGTTTACTAATTATCGTAAAGCAATATACTTAGACTCATATTTTAGGTGAATGCGTATTCTTTTATATGATATAAATAACAAGAACTTGAGTGGCTCCATTTAGTACATATATGTATGTAGGTTGACAGCATGAGTAAAATGCTAAAAGACGAATCAAATTGTGATTTTGTGTTATAACCCCTTATTGAGAACCCTTAAAGGAAGCTCTGTGCCAATGTTCAGCCTGCACCCAATCATTCAGCTATTCCGCTTTTTCCGGCTTAATTTAACTATACTAAATTATCCATATTGACAAAACACAAAATTATTATGTCCAATTCACTTCAAACTGAGCAGCATGAAAAGCTTGCAGTGGACGACCCCTGTAGCGTGTAGCCGCGTATCTCATAGCCGCTTGTAGCCGCAACACGCGGTTATGCGCGACAGATCAAACATAAAGAATTTCATACAAACATCGTCCACTGCAAGCAGCTTTGAGCGGGCGGCTATAGGCGTATTCGAGCGTGCCGCGCGAATCCAAATTAATTTGGATCGGTCGCGCGTAGCCGCTGGAATCAGGAAATAATTTTCTCCAAATAGTACAGAAAAAATTGTAAAAATAGCGGAAATGAATGGGTACAGGCTGAAAATTGGCACGGTGCTTCCTTTTAGGGTTCTCAATAAGGGGTTATAAAGTCTACCGATTTTCTACCCTGGGAAGCTCATTTTTTAGGGGGTTTTAGGGTCAATATATCAGTCTTTTGCAAATACATCTGTAACCGTAAATCCTATTATAAAATAATCTTAACAAAGTTGGACTACCTTGTTAATTTTTTTGGGGTGATTCCTGGATGTATTTGCAGAAAATATTGTTCTAGACAGGGGGTTAACTACTAAAATACAGGGTGTTAACGAAAAAAAAAAAATGTATTTTGTTTTAATTTATATAGAGTTGAATAACTAGTTTACTAATTATCGTAAAGCAATATACTTAGACTCACATTTTACGTGAATGCGTATAAATCATTCAGCTATTCCGCTTTTTCCGGCTTAATTTAACTATACTAAATTATCCATATTGACAAAACACAAAATTATTATGTCCAATTCACTTCAAACTGAGCAGCATGAAAAGCTTGCAGTGGACGACCCCTGTAGCGTGTAGCCGCGTATCTCATAGCCGCTTGTAGCCGCCTCTAGCCGCTCATGTAGCCGAAGCGCGTAGCCGCTCGAATACGCTTCCAGTGGACGACCAGCCTAAAACGTAATGTCCGCGAAGAGGAGGGCTGTAGCGTATGCGGGTGAGCCGAGTTGGCTAGTCTTGTGTTGCGGGAAAAAATTTGCCGTGTAGGCATGAGGTTTCTGATTTCAGTGGAACAGTCGCTATGGTAATAGCGGTAAAATTTGCTAAGGGCTGCTACATTCCTGCGATGGCTTAAAGGGTCGATGGAGGAGCAAAGGGTGCTATCGCCAATGAGTTTGATGGCGCGGTTATGCACCTTGTCCAGCCAAGCCAAGGTGGTTTTTGGGGCACCCGCCCAGATATACGAGTTGTATTCAAGGCGGGGCCGAATGAAGGACTTGTAGATTGTAGCCAGAGCAGTTGGCCGAACAAGGAATTTGCATCTCTTGAGGAAACCCAGGCATTGGGAAGCTTGTTTTGCGATTTGGAATATATGATTATTCCATCGCAGATCAGAAGATAAGGTTACGCCTAGGATGTTAAGAGATGGATCAGCCATTACATTCTTATTGTCCACTGAGATAGAGGGACGGGTGGTGCAGGTTTTTGTAGAGATGAGACAGTACTTAGTTTTGGTTGCGTTGAATTCGACACGATTCTTGCGGCCCCAAGCAAGAATAAGTTCAATGTCCCCGTTAATAGAATTGGACATTAGTTCACGGTCTACGGGACAAGGTCTGGCACGTGCTTGCCCTATATTATCGAAGGTGTGGGAGTAACGCAAAGTACCGTCATCGGCGAAACTGTGAAGTGGGTTGGAGGGGATTGAGAGCAGATCATTAATGAATATAAGAAAGAGGGCAGGTGAGAGAGTCTTGGGGAACGCCGGCCGAGATGGAATGAGGGTTGGATTCAACGCCATCCAACACTACCCTGATTGAACGGCTGGAAAGAAAGCTCTCAATCCAGTTCCTTAGAACTGAGTCGATACCAATAGCTTGGAGTTTAAGCAGCAGAGCGGGATGCCATACTCTGTCGAAAGCCTTGGATATATCTAGAGCAACCAAACCAGATTCACCGAAGCGATGGATGTTTTGGTTGAGAGCCTCAGTCAGACACACAAGAAGGTCGCCAGTAGATCTTTTCGGTCTAAAGCCGTACTGCTTGTCGCGTAAAATTTGGTTGGATTCCAGATATTTCATCAGCCTTCGATTGATTATTATCTCCATGATTTTGGAGAGAACAGAAGTAATTGCTATTGGGCGGTAGTTTAAAGGGTCGCTGGCTTCACCTTTTTTGGGAATGGGCTGAACATGAGCTAGTTTCCAAGAGTTGGGATAAACTCCGGAGAAGTATGACAGGGCGAAAAGTTTGCGCAGAGGTTTAGCCAAAGGTGAGGCACATTTGTTAAGTACCATAGGGGGAATATTGTCTGGGCCAGTGGATTTATTGACGTTGAGATCTTTGAGACATTTATACACCTCGCGCGCTCTGAAGAAGATCCCGCCCATTGAATGGGCGTTGCGCTCGAGGACCGGTGGTGACGTATCAGCTTCGGGTAGAGAAGAATTTGAGGCGAACAGAGATGCCAATAAATCGGCCTTGGATTTGCTTTCTGTTATCACCTCCTCCCCATTGATAAGTGGAGGAATTGCGGAAGACGTGAAATTCTTCTTGATGGAAGTTACCAAGGACCAGAAGTTTTTGCTGCCTACGCGTGTATTTAGGATCTTACTTCGCATCTTGTCGTCAAATGACGTTTTGACCTTCCAGGAGAATTACAGGAGTTTCTCGATATCATAAATTCACGTCGAAGTGACTCATTTGGGGAACATTTGTACGCTCTATAGGCGGCTTCCTTAGCATTAATTGCGTTCTTGCACTCCCCATTAAACCATCTTTTTGGCCTAGGCTTTATAGACTTAGTAGAATGAGGAATGAACAAACACATTCCTGCCCGTATTATTTTGGTAATACAGAGCGCAGCATAGTTCGCACTGGCACCGCGGAAACACAAATTCCAGTCAGTGGCTTGAAAGAAACGAGTGAGACCCAACCAGTTGGCTTTCCCATAGTGCCAGACAGTTCTTTTGGGAACTGTGCCGGTTGGAGTGGAGGATGGATATGGGAAATTGGCACTGACTAGTTTGTGGTCCGAGTTGCCAAGGGGTGAGCTCACCTCGACGGAATATCGAGTAGGATGCGAAGTGAGAAATAGGTCAAGCAGATGGGCTCCGTGACCTGAAACATCCGGAATTCGTGTCGGACAATTAACGAGTTGGTGTAGATTATTTAAGTCTGCAAAAATCTCGGCGTCTTTGCCAGAAACACTGGTGCCATTCGAGTAAATTAGCCAATTGGCATTAAGAACGTTAAAATCACCCGCAACAACCCGACTAGAATTTTGCTGAGGAAAAACCAGAACATATATCAGGTCCTGATCAGGCAATGGTAAGGCATGCCACACCAAGTTTTCCTAGTCGGGACCTAGTCGGGTCCTGATCAGGAAATCCTTATCTTATGAAAATGAGGTTTTCCTAGTCGGGACCTGGTCGGGTCCTGATCAGGCAATCCTCATCTTATGATAATGAGGTTTTCCTAGTCGGGACCTGGTCGGGTCCAGATCAGGCAATCCTCATCATTACCATTACCTTTTTTATAAGGTCGAAAATCGAAAAGTACTCAAAGTTTTCGGAGAAGGAGCTTTTGTAAACCAAGAAAGAAGAAGGCGTAAATTCCATTTGTTTGTTTTAAAAATGACAAGTGACAGTTGCGAGTTTACCTTTGCTGTGAACAGAAGTGTGTTTGTGAAAACAATTGGATTTTGTGTGTTTTTCATAAGTTCTGTGAAACAATTATGTTAAATATTTGGTTCTCAGTTTTTTAAGTGCCGAAAATGTCAAGAAATCATCGAGCGTGTACAATCCGTGAACTTAATCGGCAAGAGTGCGCCGACATCGTACAGCTTTAAATTCAAGAATCAGGTTCTGATAAGGTATTCCTGATCAGGTCCAGGTTAGGCATTCCCAATCAGGTCCTGATGGGGCATTCCTGATCAGGTCCTGATCGGGCATTCCTGATCAGGTCCTGATCAGGCATTCCTGATCAGGTCCAGGTCAGGCATTCCTGATCAGGTCCTGATCGGGCATTCCTCATCAGGTCCTGATCAGGCATTCCTGATCAGGTCCTGATACGTTATCTGCATTACATGCCTTGCACTTTCCTGATCAGGCATGCCTGATCGGGTCCTGACCATGTTCAGCAAAAAATTTCTAGTCGGGAATGATTTCACACTCCGGGTGGGAAGATAAAAATCCGGAGATTCGTTCTGATATAGCATCGAAGGCTAACGTTGAGGCTTCATTACTTATATTAGGACTTCTGTATAGAAAACAGAAGAATATGCCAGAAATACTGGTGCCATTTGAGTAAGTCAGCCATTTAACGTTGTGAACATTGAAATCACCCGCAACGATGATTTCACACTCAGGATTGGACGACAAAAACCCCTAGATTTGTTCGGAAATAGTATCAAAAGATAAGGTGGAGGCTTCGTTACTTATGTTAGGGTTTCTGTATAAGAAGCAGAAGAATATGACGTGGCTTTGGAAAATGATTTTAATCCAAAGATAATTAAAATCTTAAGTTGTGCTTGAATGTATTTTATAATAAGCCACGTCGTCCCTAACATATATGGCAATACCCCTATGGGGAGAGAGATTGTGCACTAAAGTGTACCACGACACCTGGTAATAACCTAAGTCATTATCAGGTGATATTTGGGTTTCACTAAGTGCGAAGATTGGGGGTTTGTAATTAGATAAGTGGCACTCAACAAAAGAGAAATTCGCTTGAAGTCCACGAATGTTACAAAAGTCAATACCAAAACTTGACTTGTAACGGGACTTCGGTTGCGCGGGCTCAATCGCCACGTTCTCGGGAACATTTCCCGGCATTACATTTGCCGCAACCATCAGAGTCAATAAAATTTGTCCTCGTCAAAGTGTTATGCCTTTTGAGACGGGGCAAATTTCATCGACCGACAGATTTTAGCCGCGGCACCTGCAGGACCGAAATGCGAGAGAGGGTAGGGAGCAAGGGTACTTACTTGCGCCGTTCGTCGGTCCGGTCGTGTCTAGTGAAGGGTGATTGATGCCTTGGCGTTAGACTCCGCTCGTATTTTTATTTTCACTATTGTTGTTTTTTTTAAGTGTTTTTTGTGCACGTTTTCTGTTAGTTATTTCTTATATCCTGTTATTTGATATATCCGCACTTTTTTTCACACTTTTTGCTTTTTTGTCGTTATCGGCGCGTTTTACTGGGACCGGAACAGCACACGTCCGTCCACTTTGCTGTCCTAGCCCAAACCCCTTTTATACTATTATTTGGCTTAATCAGCAAAAAATTTAGTTTTTATATTTCTTCTTCCGACTGCCCATAAATAAATCACAAACTTTTATGTTTTGTTTATTTTATGGTATTGATGTTTTCAAATTCCGTGCTATTTGGCGCATGCTGGGGTACAAAGCTCTTAAAAATGCTTAAAAGCTTGACAAAAGCTTCATTTAGCTCCTCCTATTAAATCACTTGGTTTCATTTAATCAGTCACGACTGCGTATTGCTGGAGGGAGGTGTATTTTTCTGGTGTTTTAATGATTATTGAAAAGCATTTACAAATTCTGAATGAAAAACGTCATTTTATGTATATATATTTTTATTTCCTGGTTTTTGTATTTTACTCATTTGCTACAAAAATAACTTGTAGCAATTTCTATTACAAAATACAAAATTTGTGTTTTTAGAACTTTGATTACTAGATTGTTGACGTTTTCCGCCAGTCGGGGTTTGCTATGGCATGTAACCTGTAATAAACCTTTGCTCTATTTATAGTCCAGTGCATAGCGATTTTTGGCTCCGAATTCTTTCGGACAACACCGAATCATACGAAATTTAGACAGTAAGTAGGTAGAAATCAACAAACAAAAATTGTGTTGAGATAAGCCTTTTGCCTGGCGGGGAAGCCACCCCTTCTAGAGGGTGGAAATTGGCACACTCAAAATAATTGCAGAAATCGATAGAGGGTGTTATGGTTGTCTCCATTTTCCGGAAAAAAAGCTACAATGAAACGAATGCCTTCATGACAAGAATTGAAAGTAAACGAAACTCATGTACCATTAACTTGGTTTAGGTATTAACAATATGTTCTAAGAGTTGGAACGGTTAGAATGTCTATATTGGAAAAAGACAAAAACGAGTGTGCATAGGACCACACTTTAGAAGTGTTCTTCTATGGCTAGTCTATATTTCCAAATCAATCTTAATACAGGACGATAAAGATCAATATATTTTATTTATGAATATTCTGTTAAAGTTTATTTAATTGTTACTTATATGCACTCCAAAATGTGTTGCAATGTTTTGGAAATTAAACTATTTGTCTTAAACTTATGACACAAAGATCTGGCAATTGATGAGTGGGATACTGCAGTTTTTAGTAAAAATAGTAGATAGTATATTATATAGTATATCGTAATAAAAACATAGTACATGGTTCATAGGAAATATGTAGTACATAGTACACAGTACATAACGTCGGGTTGATGCAATATTCACGAAACAGAAATTTTTGCTATTTTAAACATTGTGCAAATATGCAAAAAAGTCATATTATACTCAGCCACTCACGGATCTAAATTTTTATGGGAATCTACTGGATTCAATTTGAATTTTTTCAGAATATAGTATAAAGTACATTGTATCCCACCAAAAAAACCTTAAAAATGTGAATTAGAAGTTCGTCGCCGCGAAATTGTTTATTGGGGCAGTTTAAAACACACTTATAACAAAAAGAAGTGATGTGGATTAGTCAAGATGAATCGTTAATAGCATGAAATAATTAAACACGTGCATTTACGAACGAATTCAGTGTGGCTCAGTCTATCATGTTTCTAATAAAATTTGTTACATTTCGAAGGACAGCTAAGATTCATGCTATACAAAGCTAGCCAACTTTTTCGCGGTTAATAATACTTTATTAAGTTTAAAAAATTCCGTTGAGTTCCCCCGAGTTTCTTCGTCTCTTGTACCCCGTCCGCCCCATTTCCCCTCGTTATACAAAAGTTCTGACGATTTTTCAATGTGTAGAGCGTTACGCGTTACACGAATGAATTTGATTTACTCTCATGTAAATTTTTTAAGCAAACGTCCCTAAAGAAGTTTTACTTCAAAAAGATGATAAAAGTGATGTTTCAAATTGTCCTGTGGTTGCCATCACCCCTGTGGTTTTGAAAATATTCGAAATAGCAGTGAAAACCCGACTAATGGTCATCGTTGAACCAAAATTGTCAAATTCCCAACATGAATTTCGACCAAAACGATCGGTAACAACGAATCTATTGAATTTATCCATTGACGTCAACAAAGCATTTCAAAGAGGCAATCAGGTTGACATTTTATATGGCGATTTCAAGAATGCATTTAATATGGTTGTTCATCGTATACTCATCGGTAAAATGGCACGCTTTGGACTTGGGCCAAAGACTGTTAAATGGCTTTATGAATTTGTTGCAAATCGAATGAATTTTGTCAAGATTGGTAATTATTGAAAGCTAAAAAAGAGACCCCCATTTCATACCACTTTGGAACTCAAGACGAGATCTCAAATTTCAGTCTACAGCTAATTTTACGGAAATACTCCGACATAACTCTATAGGGAGTACTACAGGATTATTCTCTTTTGGTTCTTTTGGAGGCCAGAAGGAGCCCTCTCTTCCAATAACATGCTAATAGTCCGGGAGGCAGCGTCATATTTTTTGACCTCATTCCTACAAAGCTAATATTTATTATACTGAATTTTCATACACTGCAAATTATAAAAGTGAAAGTCTACCGAGCTTTTAGCGGTGGGTTCAATAATAACAAAGTAGTGATTATGTTAAAAAACAATATATCAATACCTTATACCTACAAGGCTGAAACTTTGTACAATGTCTGAAAACGGCTGAAAATGAAGCCTAGTGATAGTCTACCACTTTGTGAGCGGTGGTATCAAGGATCTACCACCCACGCAAAATGTGGTAAAAACGACCTCGATTACCTTTTACTGCAAGGCTCAAATTTTTGAAGTGAAAACTTCTTTGGGCACTTTTTGATAGGGGAAAATGTTATGGGTTCGCGTCACCGACATGCTCATGACTGGCGCACGCGCTCAATCGATTATAATCAAAAACATTTTGATTTTGAGTAAAAAAATAAATCTGACCGCCTACTATTATTCAATTAAGTATCGAAAATGAAAATATAAAACCAGTCATTTTGACTGATGTGTTAAATATCTGTTTTCCAAATTTGTTTGGATCGTTGATCCTGAAGATGTCTTCAGACGATAACAAAAGAAAAAAAAAATTGGCAGTTATAGGGACTGCCGATAGAAGTGAAAACTTAGAACTTAGATGTTGAAATTCGATTCTTTTGAAGTAATACAAAATTCTATATTTCTTGAAAGGACTAAATCTTTTTGATTGCAGTATTTTCATTAGGACATTAACCAACTTATTAAAATATGTAGCACAAATAACTGCGTCTTCATTAATAAGTGTACTTTTTTCTATAAAATTTAATGCTGCTGCATCTTCAACCGATATCTCAGAATTATTTTTTAAATTATGTAATAATTGTAGCAATTTTGACCATCCTATTTCATTAGCACTTATTGTAAAAAAGATACAATCGGGTTATGGTAACTATAGTAAGAAATGAAAATGTTTGATTCAAATTTATCTAAGTATCGCGTAAAAACCGCATCGATCGTCGTTTTATATTTGGTAGTACTAAGTTTCCGATCATTGGGCATATTTAAATTAAGTGCTGCATTTAAAAATTCAATTAATGGTAGATTTTTATCATCTGCAAAGTTAATATTGAAGTCTCCACTTAAAATCATCGGTACATTATCATATTTTTCGCCGAATCTTTTTTCGAGAATTTCAGAACCTTCTTTTGTATAAATCATCAAATTTTCGAATAAAAATTGTTGTATCTGTCTCATAGATTTTCCAGGCGAAATATAAACGGCAACCATTAATATGTATTGCCCATTCTCGGAACTGCAACGAGCAACGCATATTTCGCCTATATCAGAAACATTAACACCAATTCTTCTAGTGAATTTAGTATGTATGTCCATATATGAAGTAATGAAGTGTGACGTATCTTGAGTATTGTGATAAATAGCTACTCCTGCTGCTGGAACTTCGGGTCTTTTATAACTTACAACAAAGTTGAAATTCGGAACATCAAGTGGTTCTTCGTTTTTCATACGAGTTTCTGACAAAAGCAGAACATTTGACTTTTTTACGATAGCATCATTTTTTAGATCAGCTGCATGCGCATGCAAACTTTGACAATTGAATAAGTTGGTTAATGTCCTAATGAAAATACTGCAATCAAAAAGATTTAGTCCTTTCAAGAAATATAGAATTTTGTATTACTTCAAAAGAATCGAATTTCAACATCTAAGTTCTAAGTTTTCACTTCTATCGGCAGTCCCTATAACTGCCAATTTTTTTATAAAATAAAGTAGCCTGTAAAACAACAAAAAAAGACAGTCTACCGCTTATCGCTTGCTGTAATTTGTTTTGATCAAGGTGTTGGCTTAGCCAGCTCTTATTGAGGATAGACCAAATATATTTAATATGTAATTATTAACTATAACTGCTTGTTCAAGCACAACAAAAGTTAGTAGAATCAGTTTTAATATTGGTGTGCACAATTATTCGGAGCGACTTGTAGCATATCGGCGTGCATTCCAACGCGTCTACCGAGGCTTTACCACCGTTCGATAAGCGGTAGACTGTCTTTTTTGTTGTTTTACAGGCTACTTTATTTTATAAAAAAATTTGAGCCTTGTAGGAATAAGGTAATCGAGGTCATTTTTACCACATTTTGCGTGGGTGGTAGACCCTTGATACCACCGCTCACAAGGTGGTAGACTATCACTAGGCTTCATTTTCAGCCGTTTTCAGACATTGTACAAAGTGTCCGCCTTGTAGGTATAAGGTATTGATATATTGTTTTTTAACATAATCACTACTTTGTTATTATTGAACCCACCGCTAAAAGCTCGGTAGACTTTCACTTTTATAATTTGCAGTGTATTAAAATTAAGTATAATAAATATTAGCTATGTAGGAATGAGGTCAAAAAATATGACGCTGCCTCCCGGACTATAATGTTAAAACCATGGCAAAGGGAGGCATTTGGGAGGTATGAATACCTCTTCTAGAAGATATCCAACATTACTCGAGGAGGCCTCTTTTTCCTGTTGGGTATCTTCAGCAGTAATGCAAGTGCGCAATCTCTATTTTCACTTAGACGCAGACAACGTAGCTCTTTACGCGTCCGGCGAGACCTATAGGGTAGAAAGTACATTCCAAATAGCACTTAACGTCCTAAAACCATGGCGCCAAAAAGCTGGGACAATTATCTCAGAAGATAAGCTGGAAGCATTACATGTCTGCAGGAGAACAAGTTGTACTGCAACCAGGCTAAACTGGGAAAATCAAATAATACCACTAAAAGATGAACTGAACGTGCTGGTTTACACCTGAACAAAACAATACGCTGGAATAAGCAGGCAAAAGCAGTTGCTGAAGACTTGCGGAAACGCAACAACATGCTCAAAGTCATTTCCCAAAAAATGCCATGGACCACCAGTAAACCTAGCCATAAGAATAGCGGAGCAAATAATAATTGGCAAAGTGAATTACGGACTGACCTTATATGGACATGGAACAAAGACAACACTCGATACGGCTCAAAAGCCAATGAGCAATGCAGCACGCATTGCTCTTGCAGCATTATCAACGACAGCGATCAAAACTCTCTTGATCGAGGCCGGTTCCCCAACTATTGCGGAACGTACAGAAGAACTAACGGCAAAGGTAATACTTAAGAGCCTGCATCATTTCGAAGCTCCACTGCACTAAACCATAACGAACATATTACACACTGACATGGAAAAATACAGAAAATCATCGGGCCTCGTGTTGGGGTAAAGGAAACTCCCAACAGATCTACGTTACATCCCTTACCAATTACAGAATCGAACACCCCTAATACCCACTTGCAATATATATAAACACAGAAATGACAAAATACAACAATTACATGCACATTTGGCGCCCCGCGCATGTTGGCATAAGTGGAAACGAACACGCAGACAGGAAGGCAAAAGCAGCACATAAACGACCCCTTACGGAAGTACGAACACCTGACCTCACATTGGTACGGAAGAAAACACAACTTAACTGGAACAGAAGCAGCACCTTCTTAGCCTTGCACTGGAAACAAATTACAACCCCCCAAGGATATAATATCCCCAGGGCGTTAGGGGTACTGCATACGAGACTAATACTTGGACATTTCCTTGCAGTGAAAAAGTACATTTTCGAAAAAGGACCTCCACCTCTTTGCCCCCATTGCCTCATTGCAGTGGTTCCCAAACTTTATTCCGTACGGAACCTCTCTACCATGTATAAAATTTGGCGGAACCCAACGATGAAAAAATAAAATAATATACGATATTATGTATACATTTATCCTTTAATATATTTTAAAACGATTTTAAATTCTTTTATTTAACTTACACTGTGTGTCGTCAAATCTTGGAAGTTAAATTTGACCCACTTCCCGGTTTCGGATAGAGCTGAAATTTTGCATACACGTTTAGTTTGGATGACAATGCAATCTGGCCATTTTGTAAAAATATCAAGATGGCGGTTCCAAAATGGCGCCCGATTTTTGAAATTGTGCTCCGCGGCCCTCTGATATGGGTATCAAATGAAAGGATATGACAGGTAGAACACAATAAGCTATGTGGCGTCATTCCAAATTCAAAATGGCGGCCAACACTTACACTGTTTGTCGTCAAATCTTGGAAGTTAAATTTGACCCACTTCCCGGTTTCGGATAGAGCTGAAATTTTGCATACACGTTTAGTTTGGATGACAATGCAATCTGGCCATTTTGTAAAAATATCAAGATGGCGGTTCCAAAATGGCGCCCGATTTTTGAAATTATGCTCCGCGGCCCTCTGACATGGGTATCAAATGAAAGGATATGACAGGTAGAACACAATAAGCTATGTGGCGTCATTCCAAATTCAAAATGGCGGCCAACACTAAATTGCGGAAAGCTTATAATAGACTAAAAAGTAGAAAATATAACCGATCAACTTCCAATTTTGCACACACTCGTAATGTGTATGAATGATGAGATGAATAGTTGAGTTAAGGGTGAGTTGATAATAAAGAAGCAATACACGTTACAAAAAATCACAAACAAACACAGAAATGCTGCTGTCAACTAAATTCAACTACTCAAATACTGAACTCATGTCCGTATGCATAGTTTCAACTAAACCCAGGTAGCAGAGCTGAGTCGAGTTCAGTCAACCTTAACCCAACTCGACTCCCGTTTACATGTAGTTTGACTTGGGTTCAACTTGAGTTCAACTCATCATGTATAAGTACTAAATGCAATCTGACCTTTTTGTAAAAAAATCAAGAAGACGGTTCCGAGATGGCGGCCGTTTTTGCAATTATGTTCCACCGAGCCCACGACATGGGTATCAAATGAATACAGTAAACTGTGTGACGTAATTTTAAATCTAATAGAATTGCCATCATAAAATGGCGGAATACATATAATAAACTAAAAAGTAGAAAATAAAATAAATGGCTAAAAAAAAATTTTAAAAAAAATTCTTTTCATTAACTAAAAAATGTACTGAAAAGTAAAAAATAAAAAATATTTTAAAGAAAGCGTGAAATTTCATTTTTAATGAAAAAGTTAATTAAAAGAATGGCGCATTTTTCATCAAACAATTTTGTTAGAATTTGAAATTAACAAAGCAAAACATTGAGGGTTGCTGTAAATCTCACGCGATTTACAGTTATATTTTCAATTTTTGATGAAAAATGCGCCATTCTTTTAATTAACTTTTTCATTAAAAATGAAATTTCACGCTTTCTTTAAAATATTTTTTATTTTTTACTTTTCAGTACATTTTTTAGTTAATGAGAAGAATTTTTTTTAAAATTTTTTTTAGCCATTTATTTTATTTTCTACTTTTTAGTTTATTATATGTATTCCGCCATTTTATGATGGCAATTCTATTAGATTTAAAATTACGTCACACAGTTTACTGTATTCATTTGATACCCATGTCGTGGGCTCGGTGGAACATAATTGCAAAAACGGCCGCCATCTCGGAACCGTCTTCTTGATTTTTCTACAAAAAGGTCAGATTGCATTTAGTACTTATACATGATGAGTTGAACTCAAGTTGAACCCAAGTCAAACTACATGTAAACGGGAGTCGAGTTGGGTTAAGGTTGACTGAACTCGACTCAGCTCTGCTACCTGGGTTTAGTTGAAACTATGCATACGGACATGAGTTCAGTATTTGAGTAGTTGAATTTAGTTGACAGCAGCATTTCTGTGTTTGTTTGTGATTTTTTGTAACGTGTATTGCTTCTTTATTATCAACTCACCCTTAACTCAACTATTCATCTCATCATTCATACACATTACGAGTGTGTGCAAAATTGGAAGTTGATCGGTTATATTTTCTACTTTTTAGTCTATTATAAGCTTTCCGCAATTTAGTGTTGGCCGCCATTTTGAATTTGGAATGACGCCACATAGCTTATTGTGTTCTACCTGTCATATCCTTTCATTTGATACCCATGTCAGAGGGCCGCGGAGCATAATTTCAAAAATCGGGCGCCATTTTGGAACCGCCATCTTGATATTTTTTCAAAATTTTTTTTAACCATTTATTTTATTATTATCTCGCTTTCTTGTCTGTCTGTTTGTCCGGTACAAATCTTGCAATCGATTTTTTGAATACTTCTGGTTACCCGATCACCCTGAAATTTTGTACACAACTTCAGCTCCGATGACAATGCAATATGGTATATTCATTATACCGTTAGATCCATGGCGGCCGTCCCAAGAGGACGGAGTACTGTTTTCTTCACGGAACAAATTTTTCAATCGTTTTTTCAAATACTTCCGGATATCCTATCATGCTGAAATTTTGCGTACAGCTTTAGTTTCGATGACAATGCAATATGGTATACTCAATATACCTTTAGATACATGGCGGCACTTTGGGACTCACTGCCTCATTGAAACTCGAAAAGCACGCCACCTATTCATGGACTGTCCTATAACTACTTGCATTTTACGAGAGCATATAGAATATAATAACAATGTACCAATACTAAAAACGCACCTAAAACAGACAAAAACACTTATTACATTATTAATTAGCCTGATACAGGAACCATCTCCAAAAATTGAAGAATTTCGAATAAATATAAATAAGCATATGGCAATAAATTAAAAACCAAAAACTTTATATAGCCCACTAGGATTAAGCTCCATGGGCTTAGACCCACTTTATTCCATGGAAATGGTACTTTAACACTGCAAAAATGCAGGACAAGAATTTATTTTTGGGATGTGTAGGGGGCAGTGTAAGCTTAAGTTTGAGTTTTCGGTATTCTAGCCCCCCCCCCCCCGATTTTGCCGCCATCTTGAAAAAGGTGTGCAAGATTTTTCCATCAAAACGGTACATCTTACAAAAAATTTGCAAAAACACTTTTTGTTTAGAAATTTTGTGGTAAAATGAATACATAAGAAGTTATAAGCCTTAGAACACAAAAATTAGTCACAATATTTTCTTTTAAAGGCTAAAACTGTTTTCCTTCAACTTTAATAAAAAAAAATAATAACAAGTATTTTGTAGAGGGTTGCATAACGAATAATTTTCATTCATACTTTTTTCAATTTCATTCACTACGAAAGGCTTTACAGCGCCCCGAAGTTATAAAAGTGACCGATTTTCTGAATAATTTGTTTACCATTTTACCTCGTCCTCTCCCTAGAAAATCTAAACTACAAATCGTAAGTAATAGTAATGAATGAATGACTTTACGTTATAAGAAATGTCGATGTTTGAGTAATGTAATAAAGTTGTTTAGCACTTTATTGGGGGTTTTTAATTGCTGTTATGCTATGTTTGACAAGGTACGATATGGTTTAGAATGAAATTCTTTGAATAATAACATGTATTAGTTATAGTTACTCCAATTTTTCCAAACAATATGTGTTAGGGCGGCACAAAAAATGCTTTATTCAGTTATGTTAACTTGTTTCTACCTCCAGTTGCATGAAAAATGTTTACGTATGTGTAACTGTCCAGCGATTGTGGGTGGAAATAATTTGGAATGCACACCCACACATATAAAATCGCAATGTTATTAATTATTATACAGAGTGTTGAGTGTAGCGATTGAGTCGTGTATCACCTCCGCTAAATAAACTGACAGTGTGTTGCATAAACACGTTGACTCGGGTAGACTACGCGCCAACTGAGTTGATGCCGAGAAAGTCGCGTTTTCCATGCGCAGTAGAATCCCCGCATGCCGTTCCCGTCCCTTTGCTCTAGTTGCAACCCACGGGACCTCGATTTTCGTGATCAGCGACCCCAAAAACCTTTAGGGTTCGATTTTCTTAACGGTGTTGTATTGGAACACCCCCCAGCATTTTGAATGGACTAGTGGTCATAACATTTTATAGCAAGGTAATTCATAAAAATTTCTTCTCGCTCATTTATATTTTTGATTGACTCTTGTTGGTATCAGATGGAGAATGTAGTCGAACATTTATTTGGCTGTAGCTGCCTTTTCCCCGTATTTTCTTTTAAATGACAGACTAGAGGCTTAGGGAAAGTCCCTTTGTACCTGAAAAATTCGGATTATAACTAGGTAAACGGAACGGAAACGGAAAACTCGGATTATAACTATGTATTTTCGCTAGACAAGTTTAATTGAAGCTTTTTTTTAATTTTATTAGTGGGATGATATGGGTCGCGCCAACTGAGTTGATGCCGGAGCGCGCAGCTGGGGAAATTAAAGCTGCACACAATTAAAAATTGCGCACATATCGATAAGAAATGCGCTTATGTATTTTCAAATTTCCCCTTCGAAATTGTTTACAATTTTTGCCATTTTTGGCCGATTTAGGGGTACCCCTTACCATAAAGTTCGCCTTAATTTAGTATAAATCAACCACCTTCGCAAATAAATATTAAAAAAGTGCATTTCATCGCATTAGTTTTCATTACTATTGAAATAATCGCGAAAACCCCCTAAAAAGGGGTGTTTTTTGCATTTTTAGGGGGGACGCCCTAATTTTAGGAATACGGGACCTCGATTTTCGTGATCAGCGACCCCAAAAACGTGTAGGGTTCGATTTTCTTAACGGTGTTATTTTGGAACACCCCCCCCCTAGTTTTCAATGAACTATATTGTAGGGGTAGTTTTAACCCCTTAAAAAGGTTGAAAATAATTTATTTTTGCCTGACAGTACGCCCACAATCGAATTTGAAGCATAAACTTGGGGAAAATGTTTTTTTTTACAATTTTTGCCATTTTTCGCCAATTTAGGGGTACTTTCAACCCTTTAGGAGTACCCCTTACCAATAAGTTCGCCTTAAGTTAGTATAAATCAATCACCTTCGCAAATAAATATTAAAAAAAGTGCATTTCATCGCATTAGTTTTCATTATTACTGAAATAATCGCGAAAACCCCCTAAAAAGGGGTGTTTTTTGCATTTTTAGGGGTGACGCCCTAATTTTAGGACCGCGGGACCTCGATTTTCGTGATCAGCGACCCCAAAAACGTTTAGGGTTCGATTTTCTTAACGGTGTTATTTTGGAACACCATAACGCGCGTTTTGAATGGACTACACCGCCCTCCGAGGTCTTTGTTAGCCGTTCGCCTCTCACGGAAAATAGCAACTTCAATACTTATAAGTTATAGATGATGTTTAACCACAGTACACTTGGGAATGTTTCGGTGAAATGTGGT
Source organism: Thereva unica (assembly GCA_949987705.1). NCBI lineage: Eukaryota > Metazoa > Arthropoda > Insecta > Diptera > Therevidae > Thereva > Thereva unica. The sequence continues at coordinate 60,205,772 of OX465282.1, forward strand.
TGCAGTGGTGGACAATGACGTCAAAATGACGTGAAAGAAAGTATAGAATTTCTTTATCTGCGAGTTACAGAAACGAGTTTCTATTGACCTACCATTGAAAATCGTGGTATTCTATTCAATATGCCCGAGCTTTGGTAGCCAACTCAATTTCATCTTGTAGGCGCCCTGTGATGAATTGGGTGACGTTGGAGTTGAACTGCCGCAATTTGGTGTTAGTTGAGATCTACGTTGATCTCCATATGCGGAACAGGCATGCATATGCGTTTCGTGCTTTATTTATTCTGGAGCTGAAGTCCTCTTCTGCACCGCCATTTTCGGTAATTGCAACGAACCACGATTCGTTACTAATAGTCCTTCTACCAACAAAGCTTTAGGAAAATAAATATTCAGCCATCAGGCTGAGCGATTCGCCTTTGAAAGCTTCACTTCGAAGCATTAAACCTTCCTACGCCGACGAGCTTTCGAGCTATAACATAAACCGCTTCACCAGTCCAAAATCAGCCTTTCACCAGGCTCGTTCCGTTCCGGAGAGGTAAACTTCTCCGGTACTATACCGAGCCGAGGTTTATGATCCGGCACGGTAAAAACACAAACTGAATAACTGTCGGATGTTGCCCAGGGCTTGTCGAGGTGTATGATCCGACAATGTTCCTGGCTGCGTTTCGTATACCCTGTCGAGCTATATGATCCGGCACGGTAATAACACACACACAAACATATCCACACCGCATGCCGACCACTACCGAATACCTGGAGAATGTTGCCCGGGCCTTGTTGAGGTGTACGATCCAACAAGGTTCCTGGCAGCATTTTCTATACCGTGTCGAGGGGAATGTTGCCCAGGCCTATCGGAGTATGATCCGACAGTGTTCTTGGCAACATGTTCTATACCCATATCGCCTTAAAAAAGCTTTAAAGAACAACCGGACGAAACACAATTGCATAATAATACTACCGAGCTAGCAGAATGTATCTGCTAGGTCCAGGTCACGGTTATTCAGCGCTGTGCTTTCAAGGGTGTTAGCATTTATACGCAGTTCTTTGGTTTTATTCGGATTTAGCCTTAAGCCTGCTGGACTACTTTATGTTGACAAATTGTTTAACATGTTTTTAATGTCTTGATGTCTGAGGGCCGGCAGACAGATAGTCGAGATCCTTAAGGCGATCTATCAATCCCCATTGTATGCAGCCTGTTCTACTATCTAGAGCTGTGACACGGTCGTCGTTTATTACTCTAAGAAATAGTAATAGCGAAAGTAAGCATCCTTGTCGTACTCCTGAACTAACCCAATGCTGTCCTTGATAATAATAATGCAGGACAAGATTTTGCCCCCAGTAGATAATAGACAGATGCCTCTCCAATTGTCACATAATGTTAGGTCCCCCTTTTTTGGTATTTTGACTATGATACCTTCCGTCCAATTTTCCGGAAAGGTACAGGGGTTCCATGATTTTTCTAGGTTTGGCTGTAGCGCATCTGCTATGAGGCTTGAGTCGGCCTTCAGCAATTCTGGTGGGATGTCTTCTTTTCCAGCTGCTTTACCATTGGCCATTGCATGAATTGCGTTTACTATTTCTGTTTGGATGGTGCACGGGTGGTGATTCTTATCGGCTGTGCATTATCGCTGATATTTGAGGCGGCGAAGAAGTAATCTCTCCATCGTTGAAGTTGCTCCTCGTCGCTGCACATCAGCCTTCCTTCCGCATTCTTTACGGTATGCTTTTTAGTAGAGTGCTTTCCCGAGAGCTGTTTAGTAATTTGGTACAGCACCTTACTGTTCCTGTATTTGCCGCGTTTTCCGCTTTTTCTCAAAGCTCGTTTATTTGGTGTAATTGTGAGTATTCCCGTTCAAGTTGATGGCGTTTGTTCGGGTCGCTTGTAGAGTTCACGTTATTTTGAGAGCCCCTCTGCGTTATATTTTTTGCCAGGTTGTGTTTGAGGTCTAGCGTTGCTGTTATTTTTGTCAGAAACTCTTTGATGGCTTAAGGTTTGTTGTAGTTTCCCAACAAATTCTCGCCTTTTAATGATATCCCGCAGAAGTTCTGCGTTGAGCCGTTTACTGGTTATTGCATTACGGCGATTTTAAGTCGAATAGTTGCTACTATGAAATAGTTGTCACTTCCAGTATCTGCTTTCCTAAAGCTCCGACATCCTCTAGAATAGTTCTCCATCTGCAGCTGATGGCCGCATGATCTTTCTGGGCTCTCGTTCTACCATCGGTCGATACCCAGTCCTCCTTGGGTATCTTCTTGTGACAAAAGTAAGTTCCACCTACCATGAGTTGGTGGGAGCTACAAAGGTCAACGAAAAGCTCACCGTTGCTGTTAGTGACCTGGCCTATGCCTTGATATCCAATTGTTCAAGGCCGGTGTTGTTGGGGCCCATCAGTGCGTTTAGGTCACCCATTAAAACAATGATGTCTCACCTTGGAATAGAGCGAAAACCTCATTTATTCGCATATACAACTCTTCCTTGCTGTCGTCGTCTGCGTCTTCAGTTGGAGCGTAGCATTGGATTAGCGTAGTACTTCTTTGTCTGGCACGCAGGCGCACGGTAATAATCCTCTCAGAAACTGGTGACCAGCGAATAAGGCTTCTTCGGTGAGAATTACGCCAACGTCATTCCTACGGCTATCAGTTTCGTGTCTGCCAGCGTATAGGAGGGACTCACCGTTTGGGCAGATATGTTCCCCTCGCGTCGGGGCAATTACCAGGCCAGTATGTAACTAGTGCCCCCTCCATATTCAAAGATCTCGTTTGGTACAAGTATATCCTTTGCACCTGGGGCTTTACGATTTTCGATTTGTTCTATGTCATTTACAACAACTTAGTCCAAAATTAAATTGAATAGATGTATGGCTTCATACAAAAAAAAATTCAATCGGCGACCCTATAATGTGACTAACAGGCTATCTCAGCCTAACGGTTGCTCAAGATATCTCCGAGAATTTTTATAGAAAATGTCATTCTGTTAAACACCTAACAAGGAGAACTCCAAGCTGTTGATATTCGCCGTAGATTGGATTAGTTCTCTGCTCTATCTCAGCCCGCGTTCCCTTAGAGTTCAATTCTATCAGCTGAACATTTCTAATCTTTCTAAATGACCATTTCGTTTACTTCATAGCATTTCTCAGTTTAATTGATGTTACAAGGCAAGTACGTGCTGCTAGTCTTTAATTTCGTCAATGTACATATGTGCGTCACAATCAACACTAACTTCACAATCGTACTAATTTCCGGGCGAGATAGCCCGAATCGTGCCTTCACAATTTAATTCTTCCAAACTATGTGCTATCTTATCTCTAAAACCTCAGCAAACTTTCTCATAGATTTCAGAGCACCATGCAGAACTAATTGCGTATTTAAGACAGCTAAATCATAATACTAACGATCTGACATTCTAGATTGCTAAGTAGGCATGCTAATGACTGGACTGTTGTAGGAGGTGCAAAAACATTCTTGATCCAGCCACTCGGACTGAAGTCAGAAACCCTCCAAGAGTACAAACTCAGGGTTTGCCATCACCCTCAGCCAGCCTCAGAGAGTGGCTTGTTCCAAGTTAATCAAAATATTTTTATCGTTACGGGATGGAAGTGCAGAGCGAGTAATCGCAGAGGAAACAAAATTTATGAAACAAAATTTATCAAAACTTTTTGTTGCCTTTGATACTGAAGGTTTCAATTATCATCGATAAAATGTTTTCATACAAATTTGTTTCAACAAATGCATGTTTAAAGTCTGAAGCCACGAAACTCGAAAAAATACTCATAAAAATTCAAAATCGAAAAATTTTATGCGGTCAGTTTGTTTGATGCGTCTCCTTACTAGTATAACCACCTAAGAACCCGTTTAAAAAACAAAAACAATGTTGTTAATCAATTTTTGGGTTGAATTATTTAAAATTTGATCAATATTTTCCACAGGAACTGATCAATTTTCTCATTACGCAACGACGGGCATCGTGTTATCAATTTGCACTTATATATCGCTGCTTCAATGACTTACCATCGCCCAATCTGACAATCAGTTTAGAGATTTACGAAAACTGAACGATAGCTTGGCCAGGCATTAATTTAGATCCGAAATTTTTTGAGGATGGATGTTTTATGTGAAAGACGTCGATCGTCGTCCTTGCAACCTGTAATTGACGTGCATTGTAGTACTGAAGGATATTGATAAGATGATCGTTTTTTGTTCGCATTGAACACTTAAGATCCCACTCAGTAGAGCTTCTGAAATGGATCTTGGCATTTTGCGTGCCTTCGATAAACAACAGACCAGTCCGCGGCCAGTGTGTAATTTCGTAAATTACGGCGTACGTTCGCTTGTTGGCAAGATCTGCTCATTCGCTATTGAGCCTTGTGGTAGGTGAGCACTGGTACATCTGAGCTCTTATTAACATACAACTTCTCATCGATAGTCTATCGTCTTGCCTTAAACTGGACCTCGTACATTTTCAACGTGCAGGTGGTGCCTGTTTCTGCAGCAACCTACACTCTCGACCTGGGGCTATTGAGTTTCACTTCGTGGTCGACGAAGAGGTGCCTTCGATTCATTCATAAAACTGGAGAGTAGCTCGATGCTGTGGTGATGCGGTATGTTCAGTGTATTATTTCCGAACATAAATACGCATATGTGCGCCGGCATGATCATCATCATAATTTACGTGCAATCATCATTATCGCATGCGCAGAAGCAACTTGTATTGAGATGGGGAGCCCCTGTCCCCTAGCCATAAATATACCCAATGGTCAGTGGCCATTGTAAAAGCAGTGACGGGAAACGTAAGAAAAATTGCTGTAGGAGGACTAACGCAAAAACAAAGATTTTAGATGACTTGCAGGGACCGTGTGATCTTGGTGGGAAAAAGGTTCGTTTTTTATTATTTTGTTATTTTGTTTTTACCTTTTCCGCTTTTGGTGGACGTAATGTTGATGCGTAGACTGTAACATAATGCAGTAAGGCTCCTAGTTTTTGCAACAGTGAGTTTACAAGGTATAGGAGCAATTAAACTAATTACTAATTTCATTGCTGTTCGGTACTATAAACTACAACAAATTTTACCATTTCAAAGATTCGTTTCCGTCGCTGTCATACAAGAACTACAGCTGTACTATCCCAAGGTATTAACAAATTCTTAGCGCTTTCGCTGCAAGAATCTATCTTTTTGTAAACAGCTTGTGGGCATAACGCTTATAGGTGGATTACCTATTAGTGCGGCATTATTGGATATTATTGATTACTTAAGCCTTTGAATCCCTTAAGCCAAATAAATAGTTGCACTTGCTGACGGACTAGATTACCAGCAATGATTTTCAATTAGACTTCAATTCTTCGGCAAGTTGTAATGGTTTGCTGATTTAATTTTTTAAGTTTTTGTGTGGGAGGAATTGGTCTTGAAGAGTGGAAATACATTTTATTACGTAGAATAGGGGTGAAGCATAATTTCAGAAAGCGTCGTACTTGCCGTGCACTAGGCAAGTTATAAAAACAATTGATGAGTTACAAATCCGTCACTTAGTTATATTCATTTTGCAAGAGCTTTAGGAGATCGTTGCATTTGAACCATGTCTTAGTTATTAGTACTTGTAATTTCCACGTTGTTGTCCTTTGCGGTGATTTCGTTCGACATTTTGCCTTTGGCACGTTTTCTCAAGCTAAAGATCTTGCAGGCACTGGCATATTAGTTTAGAGTTTTAGAATATGGGTTCATATTATGGTAGATCTTTGGTCATTTCTACTTCTTTGATGTTATTATATAGGTTCGTCGTTCAAGAAAGACGGAATTTTGCCGTGGAGGCTAGTATGTTTACTTAAGGATTGAGGATACCTTCGTGTTAAAATAGCAGAGCTTTCTCTAACGAAAGCTTTGAAGATATTCAGAAGCAACCATATCAGATTTTTTGAAACGATGCTTTGGTGAGGTGTTTTCTAAAATATTAGAAGACCGCAAGAGCCCAGTGGGAAAAATTGGGAGCGATGCACAGGGGAGTGCACTTGGAGCACTCTCGAGGGAGCTTTCCTGGACTTTTCATAAATTTTATATAAAAAAAAGAAAACGGGCAATTATCTTTATACCCATAAAATATGACATTAGCATACTCAATAGCCCGGCTCTCATTCGATATGGAGGACAAGCAGCTTTGGAAGTTGATAGAATTTAGTTGGGGGACTGCTTTGGTTAAGCCACTCTCGGACTTGGAAAGGAAAAGGCAATTGCAAAAGATGAAGAAAATAAAAGCTTTTCGATACCGGATCACATACCTACAGGCGCCCATGAATATTTCTTTTTTAAAAACCTTTTTTATGATGCTCCTAGAACGCTTTTGAGGAGCATAAAAACATCTGCTCCCCTGCAATGACATGCAATGTTAAAAAGTATATGGAACTGGTATGGGAACGGGAGTGCTGTAAGCTCCTTTTGGAGTGCTCAAAAATTGCTGTTGGAGCACTCCATTTCCCGCTGGGAAGTTAAGGCGTCATCGGACATGTACTTTGTATAAATTGTGTCCCTGGGGGCTGTAATGCTTTTCTAGTGTGAGGCTAGGAAGGTGCTGCTTCTGCTCCAGTCAAGTTGCTTTTTGTGGTTCATCGGTTGTCGTGCTTTCTTTCGTACTGATTTAAAGTCAGATATTCATACTTCGGTGAGGGAAGTCTCTTTTGCTTCCCTGTCCGCATGCTCATTCCCACTTATGCCAACCCCAACTAACAAACTCTCCAGAGCAAAAATCTTGCAAGTTGTGAAATTATCTCATAACACTCTCTTAATACCCTTCGATTATCTCAAGAACATAACTCTTGTAATAGGAATTATATTAAGTCTCATAGTAGTATCATATTATTATGATATAATAAGACTACTAGATTTACTAAGCCTTTCATTCTCATAATGAGATAATGGTTATGCACTTATATTGAGTGCAAGAAAACCTCTATTCTTATTGGGTCTTTTTTATGAGAGCTTTACTCTCAAAGCTTTTAACTGTCAAAAAATGTCCTTATGAGTGTTAAGGTGTTATGACACTTATAAGAAAGTTCTTACAACACTTCAAGTATATCCCTTCTTATAAAAATGCTCTTATAAGACGAAAAATGTTAAAACATTTATAAGAAGACTTTTACTAGTGCAAAAAGATTACCATCTCATAACCAGAATTTTGTTCTTATAAAAAAACGTAAACCACCGAACGGCCATACTTTCACTTAATGTAAAATTTTATACTAAAACGGAATTCCACAAATCAAGCTAATTTACCTAATTGAATATGTGCAAAGTATAAAAAGTTATTTCTTTCAGATGAAAGTTTTTATTTTTTCTTAAGAAATAAAATTTCAAAAAATATATTAAAGTTTGATTATTTTGAAGGCGCTTTAATTTTTATCGAGGTAGAATGGTTATTATTATCGGTAAAATTTCAATCGCAATAAAATTGTGGCTTAAAAATCTAATTCTAAAGTCTATTAACGTACATAATAAATGTGTAAGGGAGAACCATAGTGATCCAAGCGACATTTTTGTCAATATTTACTTTTTGAATAGAATGCACAGAAAAAAATAAAATCTTTCATGTCATACTAATCCAAGCACATGTTTTTTGGACTTTTTCAAGTGCCGTCTTAGTACCATGTCCATATATTGTCAATCCGTAGTCCACTTTATCAATTATTATTTATTTTGCTATTTTAATCGCTAGGGTTACTGGTGATCCATGCTTTTTTTGACAAATTACTTTAAGCAAATTGTTTCGCTTTTTTAAATCTGCAGCAACTTCGTTAGCATGCTTATTCCACCGAAGTGTTTTATTTAGATGTAAACTTAGTACTTTCAGTTCTTTCTGGAGGGTAATTCTCTGGTTTTCCCAGTTTAAACTGGTTGCAGTACAACTTGTTCTCCTACAGTCGTGTAGCGCTTCTAGCTTGTCTTCGCAAATAATTGCCTCGACTGTTTGGCACCATGCTTTTAGCACGTTGAGTGCTGTACAAAGTGTGTTTTCTACCGAGAGGGTAAGAAGAGTAAAGAACTATATTGTCTGCATATATGTGAAAATTGAGATTGAGCACTTGAGTAAGTGCCGAAGAGAAGCTATGTATGTAGGTATTAAACAGGGCTACCGCTAATGGTGACCCTTGCCAGCCAGGTTGTGCTCAGTTTCCTGTAAGAGGGTTAGTGTGCCTCTTCCAGGTCTGTAGCCGACAGCCCCGTCTGTGTGCCTTTGCTCTAGGCGCCAACATAATCTATTACTTAGAATCTTTTCTAAGACTTTGGATGCGGTTGGTAGGAATAGGGCGGATCTCTGCCAATTTCCAAGTCTGTGGAAATGAGCCCGAGGTTAGCACCATATTGTGGAGCCTAGTTAACCTCAGTAGGTATACTAATGGGGCATTTTTCATAATTCCATATCTATTCCCGGTGTTGAGCCTTTGTAAGTGTCCACTACCTCTTGGGCTAGGGCTATGCGCTTGTCTAGGAGGGAGGAAGGAAGGTTTTGTAGAGTTTCCGGCAGAGCTGTGGCTATGTCATCCTCGCCGTGTAGGCTTAGATCTGTATCTGCATAACTCGTGCGCTGTTTGCCTATAAGGTTTGCGATTTCGTAGGGATCGACGACTTTCCTGTTTTCATGTTCAAGTGCGGAAACCGTCCTGCCTTTTCTGTTTCCGAACACCGCTCTGATGCTGCGCCAGTTTTCTTGCACTGAATTGTTGAGGTTAATAGCATCAAGAAAATTTTCCCAAGACTTGCGCTTTTCTTCTCTTAACGTCCTGCGTAAACGTGCATTGAGGCGACGATAAGACTTTTTCAGAAAATGTGTAACTGCATAATGGCGCGACTATATATTGGGCGCCATTTATGCGAGGTATTGCCCCCTCAGCCAGAAGCCCGGAAAAGCCTGACTAAGAGCGCAATCCCAAACATAAAAAAAATCGGAATATGCTGCCGGCCACACGGAGTTCACTAGCTCGCCGGGGGGTCGTGGGGTGTGTGGCCGGGCCTACACGCATCATGGTTCACCACTTACCTGTGATTATGCATTTTCATCCCGAGTTTCCATTCTTCTCCCGGCCTTGCTTGAGCCGTGTCACTGTAGTTCGGACCCTTGCCAGCTCATAGTATGGATAACCACCAGCTGACAAGGAAAGCACAACTTAAGAACCCTGAAAAGGAAATGAAACCCGCTCCAACCATTCCCAAAAAAAAAATCTAACCCATGGCAATTCTCATTATAATCATTTAAGGTACCAACAACGCACCAGAATACAACAAATTAAGAACTATCACAATCTTCATTGACAATGAACTAGTACCATTGTCAGATATAACAATTTAAAATTCGCAACTTCAAGAAACAGTAATCTATAATTAAATATACTTATATAATTATGGTCGACGAAAGATTTTGAAAAACGCGTCGCACTGGTACCATTACGTCGCGTTTGTACACAAGATATCACATATATTGATTCAGTTTACAAGAAAAACAAACTACCTGGAAACACCAAGAAGAAGAAATTATCTCCAATAAGGAGCAAACAACTGTATAAACAATTATAAATAATATGTACTATAAAACAAATAAAAATAATGTAATGTAATTATGACTGCACTTAAAATTGTTGAACGATAATCAAGTAAATTAGTAATTTAAAGCATACATAAATCTTTTTCTCTGTGTATTTATTATTATTACATTTATTGGTATGCTTTAGATTTTTTTTTTTTGTGTTGTATTGGTTATATTTTAATATATATTCATCTTGGGCCTTATATATTTTGTCTCGACATTATTTTAATTTAGGCACTTCCAGCACCCAGCTTCCTTCGTTCGCACCAAAAAATGAACAAAAAAATTATACCTGGTGTATTCGTGTTTAATACTATTTTCGACTAAAGTACTGCTGCCTTCTGCTTGTCCCCAGTTCCTGGTTGCCTTGCGGTCCTACTAATATGGTGAGCCTCGGGTTATGAAGTAGAACATTCCCTCTCCACAAGACGGTAATCCAAAATAGGTTATTGCTACTACTTTATGTATGAATATTGGCATAACAATATAGGTTTGTCAGGCATATCAGGGACTGTTTTGCACCACACTGATCTGCTGGTCCCTCACAACGTGTTCGTTCGCTTGTTCTTCCCGAACTTATCAAAAGACCGCTCACTCGGGGGTATTTCTTTTATATATATCTATACGCACAAATTGTCTCTATCTTCAACGGAGTATGAACAATTAATAATCGCGGATAAACCTCGAGCAATTTTTACTTTATATTTCCGCGCACTAGATTCGGAAACCTGGTTTTTTTCTCTTCATGACCGACCCCAAAAAAATCAATCCCCTCACTGACTACCAAATTTTTCTTTCCTCTTTTTTTTTTTGTTTTTCTTTTTGCCGCCTACTTTTTGGTTCCGAACAACTTCTAAATCATTCCCAACAGTGATTTTGTGTCAAGTAATTATTTAGGGATTTCGCGCAAAAACTGACGGTTACAAATGTAGGACGTGGACGCGTCTGTTGCAAAGCCACATAGTAAAAAAAAAAAAGAGTGGGTGGGAGTGTACATAAGTACACACATTAGAAGTTATACTTCTTTGGCGTGATTTTAAGACTAATTTTTAATTTCTACACAAATATTTTATCGGATTCTTTCTATTTTCGTGCGTTGGAAGGTGCAAGCATTATGATGCCGACACACTCAGGGCTGTCGGTTATACCGTATTCTAATCCTAACTAAAATCACCAACTAGTTGGGTCATTAGGCCTAATTACAATTATCTTAAGATGGGCTTAAGATGCCTCATGAAATTCTCTTAAGACTGGCTAATTTTCTACCAAAACGTAATGAATGTTAAGTTTAATATGCGTCGCAAAGCTGGATCAGCATTTATTTAGCTGATAATACTACTGGTACTTCTAAGCCCAACTCACTTCTTTTTTGTTCATTTCCGCCTTAGCTTCTGATTGAGGAATTTAGCTTCTCCTCCACTTTAGTCAGTAGATCAAACTATCGTACCATTATAGTCTAAGACGTTCGTTGCTCTTAGCCGTGCCTTTAGCTGTAGGTTACAGTGCAGCAGTTTGCTCGGCTAATCTCCGGCAATACAAAAGAACATCGTCTGTGTCCTCTGTCACAATGAGGAATTCCAGGCGTTGCGTAGACTCATTTTGCCGGTATGCTCTCGTAACTCACCTGTGGGTTCATCGACCTTGGGTAGATTCATTACGTCACTTCCAAATTCTGTTCACTTCCCTAGCTTCTTCTTTTAGTTGTTACTCAATTAAATTGAGTGGGTTAGGGTAATTGAAATATGATACGAAGAGTTTCATACTAAGGATATTAATGTATCGGCAAATACAGCATCAACGCTTCCAAAGTTTGAGTGACAACACTCCGAACCTGTCCAAACACCATCGTTGGACGCTTGACATTAGACATTCGTAGTTCGAGTAGCGGCCACACGATGCGTTCTACCATCAAACGTCCAACGTTGGAAAGTGCTCATAGCATCGTTTAGAGCTGCCTCGGCTGCGAGTTTTCATATGCCCATAGTAATCACGGTATTCAGAAACAAGGTAATGTAAAAGACTGTATACCGTATACGGTATTTTAGTGCTGATGTCACGTGGGGGACACTTCCCATATAAAATCGAAGCTGTTGTTGTTGTTTCAGCATTACGGCTGACGTCACCAGGCGCCAATTTTTTACGGTATTCGAAGCTGGCGTCGCTTTTACATTACCTTCATTTGCTGTATACCGTGCATAATAATGATAATCCCAGTGCGCATGAAGAATGGAAGTTGAAATGCTTGCCCTCCATTGCCTCCACCCCTTCGCCCATATCCTCAAGTTGCGTTGCGTTGCGAATTCGTCAAAATTCACTCTCATAATATTTTTCAAAACGCTCCTAAAGAAGTATAACTTCAAAAAGATTGTGTATTAGGCTGCTTACACACCAAACTCGACATAGACACGACATTACAAAACGTCCATCGACAAAAAATTTTTTGTCGAATCTTCATACACACCAAATTCGACACCTCGACACCATTCGACAACCAGAACCACTCGATACAACGAAAGTCACTGCATAAGTACTCGACATGTCGCAAGTCGTCGTTCGACATTTTTCCTCGTGTCGCCTTCAGTGGATATAAACTGATTTGAATGTGAAGCCCTTCGTCGGTAACGGTTTTTTTTCCTTGTCGAGTTCTGTCGTGTCGTGTCGATGTCGAATTCAGTGTGAATACACTCGTTTAATAATAAGAATAAATGGGTGTCACAACAGAAAATCTTGTCGTGACGTGTCGATGTCGAATTCAGTGTGAATAGACTCGCTTAATGATAAGAATAGATGTGTGTCGCGACAGAAAAATGTTGTCGAATTTCGTCGCGTCATGTCGATGTCGAGTTTGGTGTGTAAGCAGCCTAAGCAGCCTTAAATAACACAAGGCTGAAACCTCTACTTATGTCTACATGTTCTTTATTATTGTATTTTTTTATATAATAGAAGGAAATATAACTTGCCATATATTATATTCGCAGTTTTTGTGTATTTATTTTAAAAATGCACTTTAAAATATTTAATAAACAATTTACTTAACCTTTAAAGACAAAACGCCATCTATTTTGAAGTAGCTAAAGCTTGAAAACCTGACGGAAATTTTAGTGTATCGCCCAATGGAACGCAGCTAGTTTCAAGTTGTAACACTTTCATGTATGCTGCTGTTAATCACAGCGTAAGCACTTGAATTTACCTTTTTAAATAAACATAGGTATGTTTTGACTCAATTCAAATTTCATCATAGGAAAATTGGAGATAATACATACCTACATGTAAGGAATATCGAAAATTTTATTCACGTATATTTTGTGCTCCAATATCACTTAGAAAATATCACTTGCATAAATAGAAAACAATTCTGTTTGTAATTTTGTAAAAAATTAAACCACTAAATGTGACAGTGACCACTAGGGTGGTCCTTAAAAACTTTTTTTTTAATTTTTTTTGGGGCACCCTGTTACTTTTCTCTACTAAATAAAAATGGATTACTGTAATTTTTTGAGATTTTTAGACTGAGGTTTAGGGGTCGCTACCGCGAAGTATAAATTCAATATTTTAGGAACGACATCTGGATCTCTTTGGGCCTTCCTCGATGGTTTTCTTCACTTTTGTTGCCTTGTCTACAAGAGCTTCGTCATCAAAAAGCACAAATGCAACCATTTCCTCTGATAAGTAATACAAATGCCGGAGAAACATTTTTTATTGCGCAGTTTGAAATTAATTGACACTTTCATAATCTTTTAAATTCTTAAAAAGCTGCAAATCACTTTTTGGGTAAGTATATGCAGATCGTGGTTGAAACTAGCTGTTCTAAAAGAAAATGGCGGCATACAATGGGGTTTGTTAGACCGCCTTAAGGATCTCTACTAAGCAGATGATATCTGTTTGCTGGCCCACAGACACCAGGACCTCAAAAACATGATTAACAATTTGGCAACAGAAAGTAGTCCAGCAGGCTTAAGGCTAAATCAAACTAAAACTAAAGAAATGCGGATAAATGCAAACACCATTGAACGGACTGCGCTGAATAACCGTGACGTGGAACTGGTCGATAAATTCTGCTACCTCGGTAGTATTATTACCGAAAATGGCGGTGCAGAAGAAGATGTCAGTCCCAGAATAAATAAAGCATGAGGCGCATTTGCAAGCCTGTTCCGCATATCGAGATCAACGGAGATCTCAACTAACACCAAATTGGGGCTGTTCAACTCCAACGTTAAGGCAGTTCTTTTGTACGGTTGCGAAACATGGAAAGTCACCCAATTCATCACAGGTCGCCTACAGGTCTTCATCAACAGATGCCTGCGTCGTATCCTAAAAATCCGCTGGCAAGATAGAATTTCAAACAAAGAACTATGGCGCCGTGCCGGCCAAGAAAGGATAGACTACCAAATCAGGCGAAGGAAATGAAATTGGGTTGGCCACACCTTGCGACGCGAAAACGAAAATCTAGCCAAACAGGCCCTTGATTGGAGTCCGAAAGCATCCCGTCGATCTAGAACAACGTGGAAGAGAACCCTACTAGCAGAAGCCGCAACAACTGGGAGACCCTGGTCGGAGCTGAGAGCTGTCGCGCAAAACAGAGTCCGCTGGAGGGCAACTGTTTCCGCCCTATGTCCCATGAGGGATTGAGGGAGGGCAATGACGATATATATATATATATATATATATATATATATATATATATATATATATATATATATATATATATATATATATATACAGGGTGTCCCACATAAACTTACAAAGCGGCCGGCTGTGGATAGGTCTTGGATAGACGAACAAAAAATCGTATGGGTGGGGGGTGGGGGGAAATCGTAACGGTTTAGCCGCTAGGGCGTTTTGAAGTTTTTTTGCTAAAGTTTTACATATCACCCTGTATTTTTGTAACCGTATAACCTATTTTCATGGTTATGGTACCAGTGCACGCAGAATTCCTCCACCTATCTACAACGGTAAAAACAATGGTCCTATCTTACCAACTTTTGGAGTTATGAATCGCCAAAGTGAAAATTTTGTTATTTTTTCACTAAAATTTCAACTAAAACCACCTTTTTCTCCAAAAAATACGTGATAAACCAATATTTTTTTTTAAAAATTGGAAAGCTTGGACAATTTCCTATGAATAATGTAATACAACTTATACGCTACGGCCTCCAGTTTTGAAGTTATAAGCATTTTTAATGTTGAAATTGGCTGTATTTCGTCCTTCTTTAGTACTTTTCCATCTGAGCTTTATCGAAAAGTACCAAATAAGCAGCAAATTAGGCAAATTTTAACATTAAAATTGCTTACAACTTTAAAAGTAAAGGCCCTAGCGTAAAAGTTATTATACATTATTCATAGGAAATTGTCCAAACTTTGCAATTTTTTTAAAAAAAATATTGGTTTATCACGTATTTTTTGGAGAAAAAGGTGGTTTAAGTTAAAATTTTATTGAAAAATTAACAAAATTTTGACTTTGGCGATTCATAACTCCAAAAGTTGGTAAGATAGGACCATTGTTTTTACCGTTGTAGATAGGTGGAGGAATTATGCGTGCACTGGTACCATAACCATGAAAATAGGTTATACGGTTACAAAAATACAAGGTGCTATGTAAAACTTTAGCAAAAAAACTTCAAAACGCCCTAGCGGCTAAACCGTTACGATTTCCCCCCCACCCATACGATTTTTTGTTCGTCTATCCAAGACCTATCCACAGCCGGCCGCTTTGTAAGTTTATGTGGGACACCCTGTATATATATATATATATATATATATATATATATATATATAAGACAATATCTCTCAAGGATTGGGAAACTTCAAGAGAAACTTCAATAAACGATAGCGTTGTTCTGAAAACCAAAAATTTATTTTAATTGTTTCATTAACGTTATAATAATTAAACTGCTTAGTTATAAAAATTATTTTAACCTACCTGAAAACCAAAAAAACGATATTTAAAGTTTATTGATTAATTTATAATTAAAATTTCCTAATTCTTAACGTTTCTCTTGTTTCCAGGATGTGTCAAATCAGGATGCCTACTCCGAGCAATATAATAAGAAATTTACTTTCTTTACATCTTCCCCCACAAAAAAGAAAATTTTCTTCAAAATTTTCACTTATCTACACTTATTAAAATTAAAATTAAATTAAATTTTACAATATTGTAATGAACAAAGTAAAATTTTTGCCCGTCGTATTTCTGTTTTTATGTGGGTATTGGTATAAGTTTTGTGATATGAAAGAGATTTGACTCTGACTTTTTATGACCTGTATCAATTCTATATATTGAATTTGATATCTTTTCAATAATTTTAAATGGACCAATCTTCAGTTCATCTAATTTTTTCCTATTTAGTTTGTTTCCATTCTCTATGTACACCATATCCCCTGTATTGAAATTACTTTTAGTTCTATTTCTATCAAATATTTGTTTATTGTAGTTATGTGATTTTATTGAATTTTCAAATGCTGTTTTCCTATCTCTAATCCATTCAAGTTCTGTTTTCCCTCTCTTCAGTTCATTTGGCAAAAGGGAAGCATCTGTACCATCCAACAGGTATTTTGGCGCAAATCCAGTTACTGTATGTTCTGTATTATTATATTTATCTATACAATTATGAGCGATGGTCGTCCATGCTATTTTGTTATTTTTTTCGTTTATTTTACACCTGATTTTGTTCACTAGGGTTTGATTTAGTCTTTCATTTAAGCCGTTAGAAAACGGGGCATTTACTGCAGTGAAGATCATCACTATTGATTTTTTATTTAAAAATGTCTTGAATTCTTTTGAGTTAATTCCTGGGTATTGATCAGTTAGAAGCATCCCTATTGTATTAGAATCTGTAACATTATTGATTAGTTTAACAAAATCATTAGCACTTTGTGTTTTTGAGGTAGCAATATAAGCATATCGTGTAAAGTGGTCCACTAGAAGGTGTAAATATCTTTTCGTTGATCGTGAGCCCCCAAAAACTCCAATCGTGTCTATTGAGACTATTTCAAATGGTTTTGTGGCGGGACCTAAATGTGACATTAGCCCATATTTTTCCTGTCCTCTCGTTTTATTTTTTATACATATCTCACAACTTTTACAATGTCTTTTAATATTTATCGTTAAGTTTTTTGCTGTATATAACGGACTAATTTTGTTTTGCATTTGTTTTACCCCTAAATGACACATGTTTTCATGTACATCTTTAATGAGTTTTTTACTAAAATCTTCTGATAAAATAATTTTCTCACGTTTTCTAACCTTTTTATAGTAAATATTGTATCTTGATATTAATTTTGATATATTATTTCGTATATCTTCATTGTTTTCCTGATCTTTAACAATGTCATCCAATTTTATCATGTTTACAATTTTTAGTTGTTCATCTGTATCCTCACTTGCATCCAATACTGGGTTCCTACTTAAACAATCTGCTTCTATATTTTCTTTTCCGGGAGCGTATTTTATTTTAAAATCATACTGTGATAAATAGTATGCCAAATCGCCTAATTCTTCGTCTGTCCTAGACTTTATATTTAAATTTTCCAATGGCTTATGGTCCGAATATACTGTGAATGATCTTCCTATTAGCCAATATTGCCAGTATCTTATCGCTTCTTTAATCGCTAAGCATTCTAAATAAACTGCCTTTTTTTTCTTTTGTACTTGATTTAATTTTTTTGAGAAGTATGCCACTGGCTTATCTTTTCCATTTGGTTGTGTTTGTTTTAACACTGCCCCAATACCTTCTAAAGATGCATCTGTGTGAATATTTATCGGCAAATTCTGATCAAATATTTCTAAGATTGGTTGCGAGCACAATAAATTTTTGATAGCTTCAAACGATTTTTGACAATCAGCGGACCATATAAATTTCTGATTTTTCCTAAGTAAGTTGTGAAGGGGTTCTAAAATTACCGCGCTTTTTGGTATATACTCATGATAGAAGTTAATTTTCCCTAGAAATTGTCTCACATTTTTTGGAGTTTTTGGTGTTGGGAAATCTTTTATTGACACTAAATTATCTCTTACTGGTTGTACTGTATTATTATGTATTATATGGCCGAGATACTTTACTGAATTTGAAGCAAATGTACATTTTGTGAATTTTAATCTAAAACCCTCTGTTTTTATCGCTTCTAACAATTGTGCTAAATGGCTTATGTGCTCGGAAAATGTTTTTGAAAATATGAGGATATCATCTATGTAGTTAACTGCAAAATCAGTGAGCTTATATTTTCTTAAAATGTTACCTAGTATCCTTTGAAAAATAGCTGGTGCAGTCTTTAGGCCAAAGGGTAAACATGTCCACTGGTAATGCCCTTCCTGTGTTACAAAGGCAGTTTTCTTTCTATCTTCGATTCTTAGTGGGATTGACCAGAAGGCTGAATTGATATCCAGTGTTGTAAAATATTTTGAGTTTCTTGTCTTCATCACTAGGTCTCCGATCAATGGAAATGGTTGTGCTTGAGGTACTACTATCTTATTTAGTTCTCTAAAATCTATACATAGTCTTGATTTTTTATTGTCTTCTTTTTTGAAAGCCAAAGTTACCGGTGCCGCAAATGGACTATAAGATTCTTCTATAAGATTTTTGTCAAGTAATTTGGCTATTTGTTCTTCTATTTCCTTTTTATCTTCAACTGAACATCTATAAGGCCTCTTACAACAATATTTGTCCATGAGTAGATCAATACGTGCCTCATATTCACTGACCGTGCCAATGTCATATTTGTCTTTTGCAAAGCTTGATTTGTAATTATCTATCAGTTTGTATATTTCGGACTTCTGTGGGGTATTTAAATTACTCATACTCATTTTGAAATCTTCTTCTTTTATGTGTTCATTGAAATTTATTGAACACGGATTTGTTTTATCTTTCATTTCTTTTTCTATTTTTATTTCTTCTCTTTTCTGTGTAATCTTCAAATTTTCATCTTGAACCAGTCTAAATTGTTTGATGATATCTAGTCCAATTAGAAAATCGTATTTAAATTCTTGTTCATCAATTATGTAAACATCTGCTTTTTCTTCAATATCATAAATTTTTATTTTGATAGTTGTCAAACCAATTGTTTCTTTAACACCATTAATTGTGATTAAATTATCATTCTTTGAATTATTCTTTCCTTTCACTCTTATTAATTTGGAATTAATTATTGAAACATTTGAGCCTGAATCATATACTCCAAATATTTCTAATTCTGCATTTAACAGTAGTTTGACTTTAATTAATGGTGTTATTACTCGTTTTTTTGATCATTGTAATTGAGTTCAACGTCAATCACTGAATTGTTTACGGTTTTACTATTTATTCTCTTCTGACTATATTCTTCTGCTTGTTTGAACCAGCACTTTTCATCAGGATGGAACCGAATACCTTTATTTAAATTTTCACATGTTTTACATGGTTTCTTTTTATACTCATAGGTATTTCTGTTATTCTTGCTGTAATTTTTTCTGTTCGTTAAATGTTCATGTTTTCCGATTTCATTGTAGAGGCTTGCGGTCGTTTTTACCTTTTCTTTATCAATTTTATCCATTATGTAATCTGGTAAACCCATTACAATAAGATTTATCATTGTTTGGGTGTCGATGTGTTTATTGATTTCTAATAATAGTCTTTCTTTTTTTGTGGCATATTCCAGTAACGATCCAGCTTGAAATTTAAATGTAAATGCGTATTTGACTTGGGACCAACCTTTATTTCCATATGCTTCACAAAAGTTATCCTTCCATACTGCCCATTCGGACTTCACCGTAAATTTCATTAGCATACCGCTATACCAATCTTGGCACTGTTTTTCTAGTAGATGTTTCAGAATCTCAATTTTCTCTTCATCTTGTAGAATCTCAAATCTTCCACATTCGCACTCAAATTCATTGATCCATTGATCAGCATTTGATGTTTTATTTGAAAATTTTTCCACTAGAAATCTTTCAGCAGTTTTTGCTATATTTTTTCTCTCTGCTACATTGCTATTACTGTTCTTTTGTGAAGGCATTGTTTCTTCTGTAATTTCATCTAAATACTGGTCCCCAAACTGCACATTGTCCCCTTCGTCTAGATATATCTTCCTCAATTCCGGACTTAGAGGGATCCATACGGCACGTGTTTGGTGTCTTTTTTTAAGCGAATTTTTGATTTTTGCAAATACGTCTGAAGATAATATGGTAGTGTGCTTACTTGCGGCCTTTAAATCATCTGGGACTTCGAAAACACGTCCATCCGGTGTCTCAATAGAGGTTATGCAAATCACATTTGTTTTTCCGTCAGTTGCCCCCAATACCGCAAATTTAAATCGTAGTTTTTCCATTTTTCTTGAATTTAACTAGAAATATCGTTTTATAAGACAATATCTCTCAAGGATTGGGAAACTTCAAGAGAAACTTCAATAAACGATAGCGTTGTTCTGAAAACCAAAAATTTATTTTAATTGTTTCATTAACGTTATAATAATTAAACTGCTTAGTTATAATAATTATTTTAACCTACCTGAAAACCAAAAAAACGATATTTAAAGTTTATTGATTAATTTATAATTAAAATTTCCTAATTCTTAACGTTTCTCTTGTTTCCAGGATGTGTCAAATCAGGATGCCTACTCCGAGCAATATAATAAGAAATTTACTTTCTTTACATATATATATATATATATATATATATATATATATATATATATATATATAATATATATATATATAATATATATATTTTTTTTTTTCCTGGGGTAAAAAAGCATTCGCTACCAAGCAACCGATCCCGCATGACGGTTATGTTTCACGTAAATCCACACATACACACATATGGACACATAAGTGCACATACGCATATATGGGTCTATGAACATGAGAACTAAAAAAAGGCCCCTCCGACGTGATCCACCCCCGCGGGACTGGCTAATAAGCATTACATCGCGGGGGTCGTTCAGCTTCATTCAGCTGCTTCTGCTCCGCGGCATTTCTGTGCCTTTCTCTATTTCTTACGGCTTCTTCTTGCCTTAGCTTTCTGTGAATGGTCTTGAGGGTTGCTTCCACGTCCCTCCACATTTCCTCAGACCTCATCATATGGTCTAGGATGTTTTTCGGGCGTTAGTGGCTCCTCGACCCTTTCTTCTAGTTTCGCCCTTTCCTCGGCGAATCTCGAGCAGGTAAAGAAGA
>OX465282.1:60226674-60261721 GCA_949987705.1 Thereva unica
AAAAAGGTTGATTGCATATCTTTTTGCTCCCTTTAAAATTAATTGGCTCCCTAAAAGATTGTATGGGACGAAGTAATCAGGTAATTGGCTAGGTGGCCATAAAGGGTGCCAATACCATACTCAAGTAGACTGGCTCCCGTTCGCGTAGGTAAAGCGGCTCGCGTAGGTAAAGCTTCATGTATGTGGTTGGCGGACTGCTTGGTAAAACAATACCTGGGTTTGGAATAGTCTATGCCGATGCGGATGCAATTATTAATGATCATGAATGTAGCGGGAGCGGATCATGCATACAGCTGGTGACATATCCAAGCGTACATGCATTCAATTCGTTGATAAATAATATAGAAGTGTGTGTATTCAAATGCGACCTGACGGAATATTCCATGAATGGAATGCATGCCACGCAAAGGTCGGACTACTTTTAACTTTTTCTATAATGCCGCATTCGAAATAGCACACACAAGTATGCACAACAAACACATGCACCTTGCATGCACTCGTTACTTAGATTTTCGGGCTATGTGTGAAAGCCGGGACGGAAAAAACCATGCAATTTTATGAACCTCTGGATGCAATGCATGTACGCTTGCATATGTCACCAGCTTACTTCCATGAGGCGAATGTTTAGATTTTCGTGCCTGTGGCGGTAGTATCCATGCCTGTGGCGGAAGCGTGCATACCCGTGTGGGATGGTGCACCGCGTGTATGCTTTTAAGAAAATTAGCCAATAAAAATTATTTTTACTCGGTTACTTTTAGGTTTTAATGTAAATAGGAATTCATAAATATTTTCAAATAGTATTTGTATCAAGTCCGTCAGTAGATTCGTCATTATTCTTCCTGCATCTGTCGTTGTCCTGAATTTTCTCAAGTGTACTATAGATCCGACAGACTTTCCACTATATCTATTGCATATTACTAGCCGTTGGGCACAAAAGTTTTACTTCTCAAGTGTGGTCTAAAGCACACTCATATTTTTTTTGTTACAATTCGTTGATATTATTTTTCATTTATTACTCCATCAATGGTATTCAACTTTTTTGGCATATACATATACTATTTATGCCTAAGTTAATTAATGTTATCTCTTATAAGAACTATACTTAAAATACTAATTTAAATAATCAGATTAACGTAGGTAAACCGCGAGATTTTATCTTTGTAAAATTATACAATATCCAAACATAAACAACTTCAAACATTGCAGGCAGCTGGGGTCCTTTAGAAAGTAGAATTAAATTCTAAATTTCATTAGATTTTGTGTTTATGTAATTCTGTATGTGTAATAAGTCCTAAGCTAAAATTTTTATTGATGCTCGTCTAGTTGAGTCACTGCAGTCCGGTTACGCATATTTACAACGAAGTATTTTTTTTTAAATATAATTCCATGCTTCATGCTAAGAAAGGTGCATTTTACATAACTGGTATTATTCATTCCGTGCCACTGGCCATATTCGTAAGTGGCAGCCTTATCATCGCCACGCACAGAATTAATTTTCTGAAGCTGCATACTCAACGCCATTAATGCCAAAGAACAACTAACTACTGGACCTCATATAATTGAAAGTGGCCATTCACCGATTGCTATCTCCGTGTAACGTTCGCCACATCGTAAGCGTGAGATAACCGTCAGTCAAATGAAAACTCTTTATTATCCCTGCTAGGATTGTAGTCAGATAAGGACGTCGATAAATAAATTTTCAAGCATTCATTTCTGTTTTGCATCGCCTCTAATGGAAGGAATCTTAACATGATTCAAAACTTATCGATTGGTTTATAATAAAGACTTTGGTGCACGATAATATTTTTGGTTTTATATTCACTCATTACACGTAGTAACTCGCTGTTGTTCTAGTCAGTCTGACCTGGGATTTACTAATGTGTTTTTTGTTTGTTTGAGAGGTCAGAGATGTCAAGAGCTGCAAAGAAACCAAGTTAGCAAAATAGGACAGGGTAATTGTTCGAAGAATATAAACGAACGTATGTAAATACTAAATGCTACAGTTACATTGGATTTATTATATTTTCTGGAAATATGCAACAAACTTTACTTTTGTTGCAGAAAAGAAAGCCAGTGACTATTCTAACAACTCCATTTTTACTTATTCGATTTTGAAAGTATTTGAAAAAATTCAAAGTATTTTTTAAAATTAGGTGTGGGCATTTACCGGTGTTGCATCTATCAGCGTTCCGTCTATCAACAGACATTTATTTTCGAAATAGTTAACATAGAGAGGTATACCCCTAGACATCATTATAAATAACATGTCGAAAGTCCCTATCGAGCGGGCTTGTGCACAAAATAGTGTTCAAGGTCAAAAGTAGAAAAAAAAGTTTTTTGCAAATATGTATCTCTTAAACGGGGTTATGAATCTTATTTTTGTTTATTTCAACAACCCGACTAGAATTCAATGTAAGGCTTGCCTAAAGTTATGTACGGGCCTCGTGAGGCAAACGTTCGGTATACCAGATTAGACTTGCCTCATGCGGCCATCATAGGGCAGTATAAGGTATACCAAAATTAAATTACTTACTAAATACTTTAGTTTTCCTGAGTTTTTGTCAAGTTTTACTGGTGAGTTATTCTTACCAGCGTCTATTAAGCCACGATACCTCGAAATGGGGAAAAACTGCCAATGATCTATCGCACGCCTTACATAATAAACGATAGGTACGCATTCTATGGCCCTATCCATTTTTGCCTGATATGGCCCTCATAAGGATTTTCTAGTTCGGCGGTAATAGGTGAAAAGCGTTACACTTTTCTTCGGGGCATTATTAGGTTTCAACATTAGGGCCTAACAGTCAAATTAGGCTAACCTCATCCGGACCGAACCAAGAAATTCTAGTCGGGAACTGTACCTACATTTTTTTGGCGAGGGCTGGTGAGAATTCTACATCAATCGCGATCAATGCTCGACCGCCAGTCACGCATGACAGGAGACACCGCTGATGATCCACACTCAGTAGATAGTGGCGGATTTATACTGACTAAACTCACCACCCCTTTCGTTGACGGTTACCCCAACCGGCACCACCGCGAGGCAAGATCCTATCGGGTCCCTAAAGGCCCCCATACACGGTAAAATTGGCTGTACAACCAGATTTTCATCAAACCTATAAGCGCAATGTATTTTGATCGGCCGACCGGCCCACAATCGATAGTTTTGGTTGCACAACTGCACTTCGCTGTACAACCAATTGGACCGTGTATGGGGGCCTTAAAGCTTTCGCGAGAAGATGCCAGGGCTTCGTGGAGACACATCAGCGACGCTCTGTGTCCATCTTCTTCGTTTACAGGATGGCCTGGACAAACCGCGCCACCCTTGACCATTCCTAAGGCCTCGGAGCGATATCCCAACTATTGTGTCGGGGGTCATGGTCCCGAGCTCCTCTTGCAGTGCGCTTCCCTCCATCTCCCACCTAAAGCATTCGAAGAATGTATGGTGGGCGTCGTCCGAAACGGATTCATTTTCTCCAGTGGGTCAATTCTGGTTCGGTGTAGTGAAAACGTGTAAACACTTTACACGTTTATGTTATGTATAAAAACTTGACATTCCCAAATATCCCATAAATTGGAAATCCTTAACGGAAAAATTTTTAAATTCAATAAAAAAAAAAATAATCAAAAGTCCTAAACGGAAAATTTTAAAAAAATTATCTCACGACGAAATCCAAGTTGTAATAAGATACTTCCCTTCACGGGAAACGCCGAAGGCAAGAGCAACTTGAGCTTTTCGTCGGCGAGATAATTTTCGCAAACATTTGCAACCAAAATGTGGGAATCTAAAAGTGCAATACAGCAATTTTTACATGTTAAATTGCAACTATGCAATTACATGGGCACTTTTTGAGGGTAGTCAAATAATTTTTAAAAACGATACAAGAAGTCTTGATTAAAACTTCGTTCGCGGCGGACGTGAAAATAAAAAATAATTAATAAAAAAGTAAAAAACAAAAAAACGCGGTCGGTGGTGGTCGCGGTGGCACCGTGGCGGTTGCTTCGGCACCGCGGCGGCTGCCAGTGCATATAATTGAAAAAAAAAAAACATTTGTTAAAACGGTGAAAGTTAAAACTAAACAAAACAAGAAAGAGTTTGTTTTATTTGTTATAAACAAAAATGGAAAAAAAATCATTGTTAAAACATTAAAAGTTAAAATTAAATAAAAGTTAAAATTAAATACTAAGAAAAAGTGCTTTTAATAACAAATGTAAGTTTGGTAATAAAAAAAAAGTGGTGCGCGTCATCTGGTGTGTTTTTTGACATGATAATGGACAATTAATTATGCAACATTTTGGCGCAGCCGGTAGGATATGGGTGCGCTAACTGCAAAGGCGTTAATACTGCTGGTCAAGGCTCCATTGACCTCTAACCCAAGGCTGAGCCTAACTTGGGGGCAGTGTTAGCGTCTACAACTACAGCGTGTAAAAAAATCCCAGATCCTCCAAAGAATCAACGCTCGGGGGTGATCAACAAAGTGCCTCTGCTCCAGGCGAGCAAGCATTCACCCCCAAATAATTTCATCGCGGGACTTTCAGCGGGCTTCATCCCTGCCCAGGACAAAGTCCAAAGACCAAAAAGAGGACGATGCAACCACAAACGCTCCTCCGACGTGGGATTAGTAAATATTTTCAACCTTCCAGTTCCAGAATTTCAACAACACTTCATCAAGGACTCCAACAGTTCAGTTCTTCAAGTGGCCGCGTCACCAGTCAAGTTTCATTTAATTTGATTTATTGTATGTAGTAAATTTCAATTTTTTAATTACTTCTCATACATATTATATATATAATAGTATATAACAGATATTTTTAATACTTTTAATACTTTAATTTGAACCCACAACACAATTTTGAGTTTTAAAGTGCGTATAAAAATAAAGTTACCAATTAAAAAAAAAAAATTAATAACAAACAGTTTAAGTATTAAAAAATAATTACATTGTGAAAGGTAATCAACAGAAAATGCAAAAAAATTTTGTGTGCTCAAATTTAAGAAAAGAATGAGAACTTATTTTAAATTTTGGTTGATAGTTCATGTTGTTTTTCTAGCCATATTATAATAATAATTCACACAAGCCATCTTAATTTCATTTAAACAAAATAAACAAATAAAATATTTCATAACTATTACCTACAAGAGCCTAAAAAAAAATATTAATAAAAAACTAACAATAAGTAAGGGTATAATAATATGATACAATTCTTCATCGTACTTATATTTTCAGTATACATTTTTTTTAAGCGTCTAAATGTCTTAATTCTTAATATAAACAAGGATTTTTCAAAAAATATAGTAAAATAGATTTTATACACGTTGATATATAAGTATATTTACCAAAAGACTAAAACGAAAAGTTTAATACAACTTCTGTGGTCCAAATTTTTATTTAAGAGAATATTTTTTTTAAAAGGTGGTTTTAAATTATTTAATTGACCTCATTATTTATGAATTCGAAT
Organism: Thereva unica; assembly: GCA_949987705.1. Lineage (NCBI taxonomy): Eukaryota > Metazoa > Arthropoda > Insecta > Diptera > Therevidae > Thereva > Thereva unica. The sequence goes on from OX465282.1 coordinate 60,232,135, forward strand.
TATTTTTTCTATTATAAATTATAAGTATATTTGACAAAAACCAAAAAATGACAAAGCAAGTATAAACACATTTTTCTTGTCTTTTCCAATGTAAAGGATTTGCAATCAAGATTGGTCGTTTTAACTAATTTAGTATCAAAATATAATAGAATAGAAAAGGAGTAAAAGCAATACTACAATGAAAAAAAACCACCGCCACCAACCGCGCTCGTTATATAATATAAATAACATAAATAAACATGAATTAAATAACAAACTTAAATAACACTATAATTATATTTTGCATAACAAACATATATAAACAGATATGTTATATAAATAAAATAAATACTATATAAAAGCATATAAGCTACATAATTAACATACGTATAATGTAAAAAAAAATAATAAAACTATGTAAAACCTATATACTATATAATAACCCTTGATTAATACTATATACTAAATAACAAACAAAGAATATAAATACTATAAAATAACAAACATAGAGAATATAAATACTATAAAATAATAGGTACAATATGTACCAAACATATATAAAAGCATATATACATATATAAAACATACATTCAGATTTAAAAACATATATACATGTATGAAAACATACATACATATATAATATACATTAATAAAAGCATAAATACGTATATATGAGTATAAAAACATATATAAAAACAGGTCACATATTTAGAGTATTTATACATATGTACATAAGCACATACATATATGCATATATAAAAACTTATATAAACATATGGAACTATGAGTACAGATAATCCCATATAATCATATACATATTAAACATATATAAACATAAATATTATAAAACATATATTAACATATAAACTAAATAATAATAAATACATACATATTAATAAATGTATTACTATATAAGCAACATAAATAAAAATATATACACAACAAAATAAACCTTAATCATCAAATATAGTACTATACAATAAGCGTAAATAAAAACATATATACTATAATATAAACATTTATAAACTATATACTAAATAATAATCATTTTTTAACATATTGCTAAATAATGAAAATTAATTAATATATTTACCAAAAAAATCCATATAAACATTATTATACCTATACCTACTATATAATCAAACTATATGAACAATTATACTATATAATTAACCCATACAAACGTATATACTATATAACCAACATCTACTAACACATAAATTAAATAGGAGAAACATATGTTTACACATATAAATAAATAAAAACATATATAAACATATATACTTTAACAAAAAAGTTCATATATCTAATAACATTTATTACATAATTTCCAAAAAAAAAAATATGCATAAAAAAAAAACTTTATATCAACTATATAATATACATCTAACAACATATAAAGCTATGGAAACATATACATATATACATATATAACAAGATATCTCGCTGTATGTACACATATATGCCTATATACTATAAATAACGCTCATAAACATATATTACCGCATAAACTTATGTAAGCATATATAATCTAATAAACATATATAATCTAATAAACATATAATATAATAAACATATATAAACACAGATGCTATATAACAATCATTTTTAAACATATATACCATATAATCAACATAGATAAACCATCATATATATACTATATAATCAAGGATATAACCATATATATTAACATATGCTAAGAAGCATAAAAGATACATATAAAAAAAAATATATAAGATATAAAAATATGTTCATATACAAGTATATATATATCAACTGCCTCCCCGTACCAAGCCCTTAGTATCTTTTTTTTTTCTCCTCATTAAACAGAAAGTCGAGTAGAAACTTCCCAAAAAAAAAACACTTAAAAATCTATTTGGTAAACATTTATCATGATTTGGCTCAATCTCCTCGTTTAGCGAGATGAAACTGATGCCATCGATTTCACTTAAAAAACCATTTCTGTCTTCATGTATGTCTCTTTTTCAATTAAATACACTCTTAAGATCTTTCGTTTACAATTTGTAAAACAAATCAAACTTAAAGATCGGAATTTTGATAACTTTAAGTAAACCAAATGAACCTAATTAAAAAAAAAACATTTTGACAAAAAGGCACTCTGAAGTTGCCAAGGAAACTTCAACTTGAAAACCAAATCCTTGCACCGTCCCATTGTGCAGAACATGTCAAGGCTTCCAAAAGATGGCATTCTAAGAAATGACTCCCTCATTGAAATATTGAAGGCCCTAACAAGATACTACGATTTCCTCGCACGGAAATAAACTCGGAAGAAACTACCATCCTAATGGAGAGTGAAGCCACCAAGTCGAAACCCAGAGAGCAGCAGGAGCAAACCCAAACCAGGGAATTTCAGCTCGCAGTAGCCGAGATAAACCCCGGTGGTGTCTCCCAGGTACCCTCAGAGAGGAATACCAGCTGCCTATCTCAAAATGGGTCAAGGTTGGATAATAACCTTAATGACTTACCTTCCAAAAAACGTACAGTATCTGTTGGTACTCCTCAATAAACAAATTCACCCAGTAGCCCTTGCGAGTCGAACACTAACACTCGTGCAAACAAATGGCTACCCTACTATACTACTGACCCCAGCCCTGCAATTTATAGCCCACGGCCATCACACGAGGTGACCAGTACAGTGATCAGGAAGTCACAAATCTAACTCTCACACTCGCCCAGTAAAAGGCTACCCCACTATGAAACTAGCCCCCAACAACAACCTTAAGCCTCTAACCAGTGCTAAGGGCGCATGCGGGTATCCGTCAGGCTCTGAACCAGTCGGTCTCACGAACGCCCATACCTCATCGTCCTCTAACGCAAGGCTCCAAAGTATACCCAAAAATGGTGCAATCCCGCATGGTATACCCAAGTGAAAACGGGTAAAATCTAAGTTAGGCAGGAAATGGAACTCGAATCTCTTCAACAATTGAGATATAATATTCCCGGACTATTAAGGTCCGGCTATTGAGTACGAGTACAGCGAGATGAAACCGATGCCATGGATTTCCGTTAAAAACCCCAATTTAAATTACTTCCACCTATTCATATATTTCTCTTATATTAAAAAATGTTAAGGGCGCAGGGGAGTATCCGCCAGTACCCCATCGCCTCCAACGCAAGGCTCCAAAGGACGCCACTACAATTGATAGTCTAAACTGAAGAAATACACTTTTCTTCATAATTTGTAGAACCAACTCGTACGATACGAGGGACTGCCGTCAACCAGCAGAGTCATTTAGGCCCCATTTCAATAACAATGGTTTTTAACAAATCAGGTCCCCTCGTGCAATAATAATAGTCGCCACCCCAACCAACTGTCTTAATTCCAAGGTAACAAACGTTGCCAAGACCAAAGGCCTCTCGCCTATAGATAACTACCGTTACCCTGTCCAACGACTCCCAATCAGGGCAATAACCGTTATTCCAACAACCGACCCCCAAATAATGGGTCCAATAACCAGCCAAGGGAAACTCCCTGCAGTCGGACCACCAACCCCGATCCGATAAAAAATTCAAAAAAAATTACTACTAAAGGGGACCTCAAGCACTCGTACCAAGTGTCCCACTCAATCACTCTTCTACTAGACATAAGCCTTAACGGCAAAGCTGACCTAGCAGTGGACACTGGCGCTAAGGTCAGTATATTAAAACACAAAAAACTAAAGGATCCCAACCTATCAGATCCTTCTAAAAAATGTACATTACAAACTCCATATGGCCAGGGAAAAAACATTAGGGAGCTGTCAGGGGAACTTCATTCTCAATACCCCCCTCCCATGCACCTTCCAAATTGTGCAAAACATGCCAGAGATTCCTAACGATGGCCTGTTAGGAAACGACTTTCTTTCCAAAAACTGTAACGTCGAAGGCCCAAACAAAACACTACGGTTTCCTCGCACGGAAATCAATCCAGTTGGAAAACAACCCCAACGACTATGAGACCAATTCAGGCAAATATAAGGTGGCATTGGAGAAATCCTTCCGCCTACCAAGCCGGTCTCAAATGGTGGTCCCCATTCCACTAAGGTTAGAGGAGGAGATGCTCTGTGAATCATACGAGCCGAGCGAAGGAGTATTTCTCGCCAATTCCCTCTTACAAACTGGAACAAGAACCGTGTTTGTTGGCCTCCTCAATGTTAACACCCAACCAGTAGTCCTGACGAGCCTAACTCCCACTCTCGCCCCAACAACAGACTACACTACCACTACAGTACACAGCCAGAAGTGTCTAAGTGCAATTTTGACGATTTTGAGTTTATTGCATTTTCGTATTCAGTATTTTATTCTTAATCATTGCTATAATTCTTGTTTTAAACTGAGCTGTGGTTGCTGAGTTATCCGACCGGCAAAAGTGCTTTTGTGAACAATTCTGTATCTAAAAAAATCTTTGAAGGCGATTTTCTCGAAACACACATTTTGCACTTAAGCACTTCTGGCTGTGTACTGTAGACCAATCAACTAGCCCTCAACAACAACCCTAAGCCTCTAACCAACGCTAACGACGCATACGAGTATCTGTCAGGCTCTGAACCAGTCGGTCTCAGGAACGCCCATACCCCTTCGTCCGCTAACGTAAGGCGCGAAAGTATACCCAAAAATGGTGCAATCCCGCATGGTATACCCAAGCAAAAATGGGCAAAATTCAAGTTGGGCAAAAAGGAAATAGAAAACAATTCCCTCCAATACCTATGGTACATATTCTCGAATTATCACGATCTGGACGATCATCACTCGACTATATATTTCACAACTCTCAACCTACCCTCCCCACCACTCATCCTTCTAGTACGAGAATCGCTCTACTCCGTAGCGATTCTCTTGCTCCAAGGGGGAAGGAATGTTATGTATAAAAACTTGACATTCCCAAATATCCCATAAATTGGAAATCCTTAACGGAAAAATTTTTAAATTCAATAAAAAAAAAATAATCAAAAGTCCTAAACGGAAAATTTTAAAAGAATTATCTCACGACGAAATCCAAGTTGTAATAAGATACTTCCCTTCACGGGAAACGCCGAAGGCAAGAGCAACTTGAGCTTTTCGTCGGCGAGATAATTTTCGCAAACATTTGCAACCAAAATGTGGGAATCTAAAAGTGCAATACAGCAATTTTTACATGTTAAATTGCAACTATGCAATTACATGGGCACTTTTTGAGGGTAGTCAAATAATTTTTAAAAACGATACAAGAAGTCTTGATTAAAACTTCGTTCGCGGCGGACGTGAAAATAAAAAATAATTAATAAAAAAGTAAAAAACAAAAAAATGCGGTCGGTGGTGGTCGCGGTGGCACCGTGGCGGTTGCTTCGGCACCGCGGCGGCTGCCAGTGCATATAATTGAAAAAAAAAAAACATTTGTTAAAACGGTGAAAGTTAAAACTAAACAAAACAAGAAAGAGTTTGTTTTATTTGTTATAAACAAAAATGGAAAAAAAAATCATTGTTAAAACATTAAAAGTTAAAATTAAATAAAAGTTAAAATTAAATACTAAGAAAAAGTGCTTTTAATAACAAATGTAAGTTTGGTAATAAAAAAAAAAGTGGTGCGCGTCATCTGGTGTGTTTTTTGACATGATAATGGACAATTAATTATGCAACATTTACACCTTTTTGCGATTCTTACATCGTGCAAACCACTGTCAAAAACTTTGCACGTTTAAAAATCTTTTACACCGTGAAATTTAGCGTGAAGTCGTGAAGAGTTTACATTTTAGATATGTACCTACTAGAATTGATATACTGACACTTGTCGATTTAAAAATTCAATTCAGCCTTTATTCAGCATTATTTTCATGAATGCAACGAGAATCACTTTTTCCGGTTGAGTGCAGTGATAAAGTGAAAAAGGTGTGTAAAACGTCAAGTGTAAACTCCTTTTTCACGTTTTAACTGCACCGAATTGACTCCCAAGCACGCCCAGAAAACACTCTGCCCTGCCAAACATTGTGTAAGGTAGTAATCAATCTCGCCGAACTAGGTGTTCAGCTGGACGATCAGGCGGGCTATCCTCCTTGCACCTCGCCGCCTCGCGTGCCCCCATCCTGGGAAACAACTGGATATACTTCTGATTTTTATAGGTTAGGTGTGGTTTAAATGGCTGCCCCCACTATGGAGCCCACTTAGGCCCGCCATTGTAATGCCATTCTAGTGTTGAGATACAGTTCAGGCCATTTCAAGCTATTTTGAGCTTTTGATAAAGCGACAGGGGTTAGGAGAACACCAGTATTTTGCAGCTCGCTCAATCCATCAAGGAAGAGTAAGCCAAGGAAGGTCCCTCTTTTCCTTGTGAGGACAGGACATAAACAGAGAAGATGGAAGACAGTTTCTTCCTCTTCTTCATTACTACAACTTCTACATAAGCCGTTGTGAGGAAGTCCTAATCTTTCGGCGTGCGGGCCAAAGGGACAGTGACCACCCAGCACCTTTACTATATGGCTTACCTCCTTTTTATACAACTAAACAAGAGATTTTGAACGCTTTGCGTCCAAAGTTGGCGATCATTGCATTGCATAAAGAGTGCGACACTCCGTTGCTGTGGTCCATCTCAGCCCAGCTCGAGCTAAGCTGATTTTTCTCCCAGCTAGTTTGTAGGTGGCTAAGGGCATTCCCATTCGGGTTAAGTGGGGTGTCCTTTCCACTTCGGTTCCCTGTCTAGCAAGCATACATATGTCCTACAGTTACTTCCCATCCGACGCGGTACTCCATCTAGGTTAGCTCACCCCTTGGCAACTCGGACCTAAACTAATTAGCGCTTATTTCCCATATCCATCCTCGACCACAACCACCACAGATCCTAAAAGAACTGTGTGGCACTATGGGAAAGCCAACTGGTTGGGTCTTATTCGCTTCTTCCAGGCCACTGACTGGGATTTGTGTTTCCGTAATGCCAATGCGAACTATGCGGCCCTCTGTGTCAACAAAATTATTCGAGCGGGTATGCGCTTGTTCATCCCTCACTCTACCAAATCTGTGAAGCCTAGGCCGAACAAATGGTTCAATGGGGAATGTATGAACGCAATCAAAGCTAAAGAAGCCGATTATAGAGCATACAGACGTTCGCCTAAAGAGCCACTTCGTCGTGAGTACATCAAACTGAGAAACTCCTGTAACTCCATCTTCAGGAAAGTCAAATCATCATTTGATGATAGATTGAGAAGTAAGATTTTTAACTCCACTACAGGCAGCAAAAACTTCTGGTCCTTGGTAACCGCCATCCAGAAGAAAATTACTTCTTCCTCAACACCTAATTTTATTCACAACAAGGAAGTGATAACAGAAAGCAAACCCAAGGCCGACCTATTAGCTTCTCTGTTCGCCGCAAATTCTTATTTACCCGATGCTGCTATGTCACCCCCCACTCTCGAGAATACCACCCACTCTAGGGACGGAGTTCAGGTGTCTTAAGGAACTCGACGCCAATAAATCCACTGGTCCCGACAAAATCCCCCCTATGGTGCTTAAAAAATGTGCCTCACCTTTCGCTAAACCTCTGCGCAAACTTTTTGCCCTGTCTTACTTCTCCGGGGTGTATCCCGACTCTTGGAAACTAGCTCATGTTCAGCCAATCCCAAAAAAAGGTGAAGCCATTAGTTCTGTTCTCTCCAAAATCATGGAGACAATAATCAATAAAAAGCTGATGAAATATTTAGAATCCAACCAAATTATAAACGACAGGCAATACGGCTTCAGATCTAAACGGTCTACTGGCGATCTGCTTGTGTGTTTAACTGAGCGTATCAACCAAAGCATTCACAGCTTTGGTGTGTCTAGCCTGGTTGCTCTAGATATATCAAAGGCTTTTGACAGAGTATGGCACCCAGCTTTGTTGAATTAACTCCAAGCTATTGGTATACACTTAGTTCTAAGAAAATGGATTAAGAGCTTTCTTTCAGGCCGTTCAATCAAGGTAGTATTGGATGGCGTCGAATCCAGCCCCCACGCCATTTCGGCCGGAGTTCCCCAGGGGTCAATTCTTTCACCCGCACTTTTTCTAATCTTCATTAATGATCTGCTCTCAATCCCCTCCAACCCACTTCACTGCTTTGCTGATGACGGTACTCTGAATTTCTCTTACTCCTTCGACAATATAAGACAAGCACGTGTCAGACCTTGTCTTTATCACCGTCAACTGATGTCGGCTTCGATCAACCGGGATATCCAATCGATTCTTCATTGGGGCAAAATGAACCGCGTCGAATTCAATGCCACAAAAACTAAGCCCAGTCTGATCTCCAGCAAAAATTGTACCGACCTTCCTCCTATCTCAGTGGATAAAAAGAATCTAACGGCTGACTCAACTCTCAACATCCTAGGGGTAACTTTAACGGAGCATCTGCGATGGAATGATCACATATCTCAAATCGCCAAACAAGCCTCCCAATGCCTTGGATTTCTCAAGAGATGCAAGTTCCTACTCTAGCCAGCCGCATTGGCTACAATATACAAATCCTACATTCGGCCGCGCCTCGAATACAACTCGTATATCTGGGCAGGCGCCCCAAAAACCACCTTGGCTTGTCTCGACAAGGTGCAAAATCGTGCCCTCAAACTCATTGGTGATGGCCCCTTTCGCGCCTCCATAGACTCCTTAAGCCACCGTAGGAATGTAGCAGCCCTCTCCATGCTTTATCGCTATTACCATGGCGACTGTTCCACTGAAATTCAGGACCTCCTGCCTGCACGGCAATACTTTTCCCGCAACACAAGACTAGCCCGCTCGGCTCACCCTCATACCCTACAGCCCCCCCGTTCACGCACAATACGTTTTAGAAGTTCGTTCATGAATAGAACAACTCGACTGTGGAATAATCTCCCGCAGTCAGTATTTCCGAACTCGTACAACACCTTAGAGTTCAAACGTGAGGTTCATCGTCATTTTCTTCTACACCCTCCAGACCCCCTCTAACCTTTCCTATTCTCCTCTATTCTTCAAACCAAGCTTACTACTAGACATTGCAACATGAACTGAACGACATGACGGACTGGTAGTATAAAGGGTTACACCTAAGCTTGGATTTTTCATAAAAAAAAAAAGTTTCCCCTAATCCCACTGTGTCCTGGAACCCAACACAGTGTTATATCAAACGTTCAGGCGGCCGTTCAGGCTGCCATTTGCTCGGCGTCTATGTTTAAAGGAGTAAGATGCGACATAAGATAAGATAAGACATCCAGCGTAGCTGTTGGGGTGCTTCTCATTGAACCACTGATACACAGCTCGGCTGTTTTTTTTACCCTTTCCAGTATCTTACGATGCGTAATCTTCTGTAATGCAGTCCACCATACCGATACGTCATGCATAAGTATAGGTCTGATTACGGCTGTATAGATCCAGTGGACGATACGGGGATTAGGGCCCCGTGACTTGACTCCGATCATTCTATGGCATAAGAAGAGAGCTGTTTTGGCCTTATTGGCTCTTTCTAAAAGATTTGGCCTCCACGTTAGTTTCCTATCGAGTACGAGACTTAGAAATTTCGCATCTTCGTTTAGATGCAGTGTTTCATTGAAGAGTCGTAAAGAAGGAAAATTAGGAAGTCTATGCTTCTTTGTAAGGAGCACTACTTTAGTCTTTGCTGGGTTAGCGCCTAGAACCTTTGTAGTAACCCAATGAGCAAGAGTTTCCAATGCTTGTTGCATTATATCTCTTATTGTTGAGATGTATTTGCCGGTCACCACTAGCACAATATCATCAGCATAGGAAACCGTGCCTCTACTAACCCGTTTGACTTCTTCCGAAAGCCCCAGGCTAGACTTTATAGAAATAGAAATAGTAATGGCGAAAGTAAGCATCCTTGTCGTACTCCTGAGCTCACCTCAAAGCTGTCGGATAATTTTCCATTATGGAGAACTCTGCATTTGGAATTGTTATATAGGGCTTTTATCAATTCTATTATTTTATCAGGCAGTCCCCGTCGCCGTAGTGCCTGCCATATAAAGCTCCTATTGACCGAGTCGCTTTCTCATAATCTACGAAAGCAAGGTAAAGGGGGGATCGGAATTCAGTAGACTGCTCCACTATTATTCTCAAGGTGTTAATATGATCAATACAGGAGCGGCCCTTTCTGAATTCGGCCTGCTGCCTCCTAAGCGTTCGGTTCACTTATCCTAGATAGTAATATATGGGACAAAATTATGCCCACCGTAGATAGTAAACAGATGCCTCTCCAGTTGTCGCATATTGTTAGGTCCCCCTTTTTTGGTATTTTGACTATGATACCTTCCGTCCAATCCTCCGGAATGGAACAGGTGTTCTATGCTATATATATGATTGGCTGAAGCGCATCTGCTATGAGGCTTGAGTCGGCTTTCTACAATTCTGGCGGGATGCCATCTTTCCCAGCTGCTTTACCATTGGCCATACAATTTCTGTCTTGGATGGGGCTCTTATTGGCTGTGCATTGTTGCTGTTTTCCTGAGGTTCCTGTGTAAGTGTACCATTCAGGGCGGCCAAGAAGTAATCTCTCCATCTTTGGAGTTGCTCTTCGTCGCTGCACAGCAGCCTTCCATCCGCACTCTTAACGGCATGCTTTTTAGTAGAGTGCTTTCCCGAGAGCTGTTTAGTGATTTGGTACAGCACCTTACTGTTGCCTGTGTTTGCCGCGTTTTTCGCTTTTTCTGCGAGCTCATTTATCTGCTGCCTTTTATCACGCCGGACGCTTCTCTAACCTCCCGATGTAATTGGGAGTATTCCCGTTCTAGTTGGTGACGTCTTTCCGGGTCGTTTGTAGAGTTTACGTTATTTTTTAGGGCTCTCTTTCGTTCTATTTTTTGCCAGGTTGTGTCCGAGATTTAGTGTTGCTGTTTCTTTGGACATAACCGATGCTCGTTTCCGCAGCCGTCAATATCACGCCCTTTGTCGTACTCCACAATTCTTCAATATTTGTGTCGTCAGAAACGGTTTGCTGGTTTAATAATTCTTGTAGGTTTCCAGCAAATTCCCGCTTTTTAACGCTCTCCCGCAGAAGGTCTACGTTAAACCGTCTACGGGTTTCAGCATCATGTTGCACGTTTCTGATTGCGGCGATTTTAAGGCGAATAGTTGCTACAACCAAATGGTGGTCGCTTCCAGTATTCGCTCCCCTGAAACTCCTGACATCCTCAAGGATAGTTCTCCGCCTGCGGCTGACGGCCACGTGATCTATCTGATTTCGCGTTCTACCATTGGGCGATACCCAGGTTTCTTTGTGTATCTTCTTGTGACAAAAGTAAGTTCCACCTACCATGAGTTGGTTGAAACTACAAAAGTCAACGAAAAGCTCACCATTGTTATTGGTAACTTGGCTTAGGCCTTGACTTCCAATTGCCCGACAGAATTTAGCTGAGGAAAACCAGAACATATATCAGGTCCTGATCAGGCAATGGTAAAGCATGCCACACCAAGTTTTCCTAGTCGGGACCTAGTCGGGACCTAGTCGGGTCCTGATCAGGAAATCCTTATCTTATGATAATGAGGTTTTCCTAGTCGGGACCTGGTCGGGTTTTGATCAGGCATTCCTCATCTTATGATAATGAGGTTTTCCTAGTCGGGACCTGGTCGGGTTCTGATCAGGCAATCCTCATCTTACGATAATGAGGTTTTCCTAGTCGGGACCTGGTCGGGTCCTGATCAGGCAATCCTCATCTTATAATAATGAGGTTTTCCTAGGCTTAGGATATTAGGATAATTAGGATATCCTATTTTATAAAAAATAAAGTATGAGATTTTTCCTTGTCGGGAACAAGTCAGGTCCTGATCAGGAAATCCTCATCTTTATGGAAAAATAAAGTACATGAGGTTTTCCTACTCGGGGCCTAGTCAGGTCCTGATCAGGAAATCCTCATCATTACCATTACCTTTTTTATAAGGTCGAAAATCAACAAGTACTCAAAGTTTTCGGAGAAGGAGCATTTGTAAACCAAGAAAGAAGAAGGCGTAAATTCCATTTGTTTGTTAAAAATGACAAGTGACAGTTGCGAGTTTACCTTTGCTGTGAACAGAAGTGTGTTAGTGAAAACAATTGGATTTTGTGTTTTTCATAAGTTTTGTGAAAAGATTTTGTTTAAGTTTTTTCAGTTCGTTATAAACGTTGGATTTTGTGTGTTATTCCTAAGTTCTGTGAAACAATTATGTGAAATATTTGGTTCTCAGTTTTTTAATACAGCTTGGTGAAAATATTGGATTTTGCGTTGTTGAAACAATTTTGTTTTGAAGTTTTTAATACGGTTTGTGGAAAGAATTGGATTTGGTGTTTTTAATAAGTGCAAAGTGCCGAAAAATGTCAAGAAATCATCGAGCGTGTACAATCCGTGAACTTAATCGGCAAATAGTGCGCCGACATCGTACAGCTTTAAATACAAGAATCAGGTTCTGATAAGGCATTCCTGATCAGGTCCAGGTCAGGCATTACTGATCAGGTCCTGATCGGGCATTCTTGATCAGGTCCTGATCAGGCACTCCTGATCAGATCCTGATACGTTATCTGCATTACATGCCTTGCACTTTCCTGATCAGGCATGCCTGATTGGGTCCTGACCATGTTCAGCAAAAAATTTCTTGTCGGGTGTGTGTTCAAGGCCGGTGTTGTCACGGCCGATTTGTGCGTTTAAGTCACCCATTAATACAATGATGTCTCCCCTTGGAATAGAGCGAAAAACCTCATTCAGTCGCAAATAAAATTCGTCCTGGATGTCATCTTCTGCGTCTTCCGTTGGAGCATAGCATTGGACTACCGTAGTACTTCTTAGTCTGGTACGCAGGCGCACGGTAATAATCCTCTCAGAGAAATGCGGATAAATGCAAACACTATTGAACGGACAGCGCTGAATAACCGTGACGTGGAACTGGTAAATAAATTCTGCTGCCTCGGTAGCATTATCGAAAATGGTGGGACAGAAGAAGACGTAAGTTCCAGAATAAATAAAGCACGAGGCGCATATGCATGCCTGTGCCGCATATGGAGATCAACGGAGATCTCAACTAACACCAAATTCTGGCTGTTCAACTCCAACGTTAAGGCAGTTCTTTTGTACGGTTGCGAAACATGGAAAGTCACCCAATTCATCACAGGGCGCCTGCAAGTCTTCATCAACAGATGCCTTCGTCGTATCCTAAAAATCCGCAAGATAGAATTTCAAACGAAGAACTATAGCGCCGTGACGGCAAAGAAAGGATAGACGACCAAATCAGGCGAAGGAAATGCAATTGGGCTGGTCACACCTTGCGACGCGAAAACGAAAATCTAGCCAAACATGCCCTTGACTGGAATCCGTTAGGTTCCCGTCGAGTAGGAAGACCTAGAACAACGTGGAGGAGAACCCTACTAGGCTAAGAGCTGTCGCTGAAAACGAGTCCCCTGGAGGGCAACTGTTTCCGCCCTATGTCACATGAGGGATTAAAGGAGTTTAAAGAAGAAAGAAAGAAGACCGCAGCAGCTGATCAATAAAGGACCTGGAGCACCCATCAACATTCAGACACTGGAGCTCCCCCGTGATCGCAGAAGGTTCAACATTGTTGAAAGTACCTTCAATATCTAAGAAAGCAGCCAATGTGAATTCCTTGAATTCAAGGGATCTTTCGATGATCGCTACGAGGGAGTGGAGAGCAATGTCTACTGATTTACCTTTCGTGTAGGCATGCTGCGAGGGAGAAAGCAGATTTCTATCAATGCTTTGCTTAAAATTAATTTCCTCAAATCTTTCTATTATCTTGAGGAGAAAGGATGTGAGACATATAGATCTCAAGTCCTTTGTATTGTGATTCGGAATGAAAGCCACCTTCGCTACTCTCCAGGAGGTTGGAATGTAGCTTAGGCGAAGGGAACTCCTATAGATGGTTGCGAGCCAATTCACAATTAGGTCACTGATTTTCTGAATATCGGGATAAATTCCATCTGGTCCAGGTGTTTTATAAGTCTTGAAGCCTTCTATTGACCACAGGAGTAAATCCCTGTTTATAAATCTGTAAATAGTGCCCAAATTATGTTTACTAGTTGCGCCCCAAAACCTGTTTCTGTAGATATAGCAACGGATGTCGAGCCAGGACAGTGTGGTTCGAGTAGGAGTTTCAATGACTCCTGACTGCTTGTGGTCCATGTACCGTCTGCGTGCTGCAGCAGTTCTTGGAACATTGAGCTTTTCGAGAGAACCTTTATCATTCTTCTTCTCCTTATATTGTCGCACAAAAAAACCTCCAGGATTCCCTCTATGACTCTCGCAGTTCGTATTTGAACTCCCTGAGACGCCTTTTGTAGTTGTCCCAATCCGAAGCCAAGTTAGAACATTTAGCCTTATTGAAGGCCTTTCTACTCCAAGATCTTGGTTTGAGATGTTTGCCACCAAATGGGTTTGGTTTTACCCCCACATTTCCTTGTGGGACAGGCTGCTTGTAATGCAGGGTGACTTCGTAAATGTAAAATTTAAGCAGTCGGTTGAAGTCAAGACTTCATAAATGCTACAGTTTTAAAGTAGTGTATTCACAATTGCATCTTGAACGTCAAATCTTTGCATAGAAATGGGAATTTCGGCAAAGTGCGCGGAATAATTTTGTTTTGTTTTTCTTTTATATTCGGCATTTTTTTTTTATTAATTTATCGTTTAGCGGTTCTATATTTAGTATTGAATGTTTTACGATTAACTTTACAATAACCTTTTTCACTTTTAACATTTTGTAAAAAAGTAAAAAAACTACACTTCATAAATGTCAAACTTAAAACTGCACAACTTTGTCTAAGCTTTTACTGAACTTTGACTAGACTGCATTAATACTGTTTTCTGAAACAGTTTGATGGCATTTACGAGGTTGCTGAGATTTGTCACTTGATATTCGAGATCTTCAGCATGCCAAGGGTGGGTGGGAACATCCTCGGGGAATGATCTTCACTACTTGTCTGTATACGGCCCAGTCCGTGTTTCGGACATTCCTGTAACCAGAGGCCTTCTTCACATTTGATCACATATTGACATTAAAAAGGATGACTCTGTGGTCAGAAAAGGGATGTTCACTGGATACTCTGCAGTTTTCCACACGGTTGAGCAGGTCTGGGGAAACAAGAGCAATATCAAAGACTTCTTCTCTTACCTTGTGACGAACGTAGGTTCATTTCCCCTATTGCATAGCAAAAGATTATGTTGAAATAATAATTCAAGAAGCAACTCACCTCTTACATTTGTATCTGACCTGCCCCAAACGGCCTTGTGAGCATTCCCCGCCGTAGCCGCTTCCTTTGTTGCATCAAAGAACCTGGAGCTGTCCTTATTTCCCTCCTATGGCAGGTAGACAGGTCCAATACTTAAGGAAAGTGCATTTTTACCTTCCCAGTATAGGAAGTTATTGTAATCGGTCCGAAAATCGAAATCGTAAATTTCAACGTATTTTCATCTTTCAAGGTCCCAGGAGCATTTTAAGCAAAAAATTGGGAGGAAGTATGTGTGTGTGTATGTGCGTACGGATGTGGTCATTTTTTCGTGCACGATACCGCGCGAACCAAAAAAGATATCGATTTCGTTGAGGTGTTGTTCGAAGCGTATTAACCGAAATATGATCTGAAAAGATTTTCATAAAATTCGGTCCAGCCGTTTTTTTGATTAAGCGGCGTAAGTGATTTTTGTACCTGCACGATATCGCCCAAACCACGAAAGATATTGACATACTTGAGGTGCCGTTCGAAGCGTATTAGCGACAATATAATCTGAAAAGATTTTTATAATATTTGGTAGAGGGGTTTTTTGGTTTAAATGACATAAGTGATTTATGTACCTGCACCATAGTGCGCGAACTATGAAAGATATAGACTTAGTTGACGTGCCGTTCGAAGAGTATTAACCAAAATATGATCTGAAAAGATTTTCATAAAATTCGGTCGAACCGTTTTTGTTTTTGTTTAAACGACGTTTATGATTTTTGTACCTGCACGATACCGCACGAACTAAAAACTATATCGACTTCATTGAGGTGCCGAAAAAATAATATTAATGAAGAAATGCTCTGAAAAAAATTTCATAATATTCGGTCGGGCCTTTTTTGTTTAAATAGAAAAACTTCGGCTAATTGTCAGAAAGACAAGTTTTGCTAATACTATTAGTTGATGGAATGAGACCCGTTCTAAACGAAGTGATCTTTTTTGGGTTCTGCACCGCGATAGCCTTCGAACAAAACATCACTTGTCAAAATCCGACAACCTTTCAAAATCATGCAAAATTTCGTTACCCTTTACAAACAGTGAGAATTTTTCAAACCTTGGATTAGCACTGACATGGAATTGTTTTCTACGCGTGATACAGTCTCAGGAAATTGCGGTTCATCCCGGGATTTCCAGTAGTTACAGTAAAATTTGTTTTTTTGGTCAAGTCTGACAAGTAGGTACTTAACAGCTACAGTTTTGCTAATATCTCCGGAAAGCTTTGTAATTTCCAAATGAAGTCACTCCCTTCTCAGCTCGTCAACGGCAATTTGAACACTCGCTTTAGTGCAGCGAACGAAATACGGAGGAAATTTTTGTTTGCTAACGTTCAGGAAAAACAAATTCTCTAGAAAAATCTTGTTGATTTACCACTATTATAGTTATTTCAACTAGCTTCTCTCAGGATTGTTTTGTCATCAGTTCTGATACTAACCAATTTTCCACTAGTGCTAAACGTATAACTATTTTGTAAGAAGTCAGTTTATTCCATCTTCGTTCAACTTACTGGGAAGTTAATCGTGTGGGCCGAAGGGGTCAAACCCACATCCCAACTAGTTTTTTTATGTGGCAGTGCTAAGCTCAGGAATCACCCTTTGTACTACTAGTCCGTCATGTCATTTGCCACGTCATGGTGCAATGTCTAGCAGTAAGGTTAGTACGGGGAGGGGTTTGGAGGGGTTATAAGGTACGGGAGGGTATTGAAGAAGGTGGCGTTGAGCCCTGCGTTTGAACTCTTGGATGTTGTAGGAGCTCGGAAATACCGACTGCGAGAGATTATTCCACAGTCGAGTTCTATTTACAAACGAATTCATATCTTGTTGAGTGCGTGAATGGGGCAGTTGCAGGTGGAGGGAATGAGACGAGTGGGCTAATTTGGTGTTGCGGGTATAAGATTGCCGTGGAGGCAGGAGAGCGTTTAGCTCGGAGGAACAGTAACTATGATAGTAGCGATAAAATTTTGTCAGTGCTGCTACATTCCTACGGTGGCTGAGGGGGTCGATGGTGGAGCAAGCGGTATCGTCATCAATTAATTTAGGGGTCTTTTTTGGACTTTATCTAACCAGGCCAAGGTGGTTATTGGAGCGCCGCGCCAAACGAGGGAGTTATATTCGAGAAGAGGCCGAATGTAGGATTTATAAATAACAGCACGGGCCGATGGCTGGAGGATGAAATTGCACCTCTTAACAAATCCCAAACACAGGGATGCTTGTTTGGCGATTTGGAATATGTGGTCATTCCATCGCAAGTCTTTGGCTAGCCTAAGATGTGTAAGGATGGGTCGGCCATTAGTTGAACTTTATTCACTCTCAAGGGTGGAGAGGTGTTGAACTTGAATTGAATTTGTACTGTTGACAATCTATTTTTTCGTATACAATGTCGAACAGCAGCTCTAGCCGGAAGATAGAGAGAAGAGAAGGGAAGAGAAGAGAGAGGGGGGGGGGTGGGTGGGAGAGAGGGTGAGAGGGGGGGAGAGGGGGGAGAGAAGGAGTGGGAGGGGGGAGAGTGAGGGGTGGAGAGAGAGGGAGAGAGAGGGCGAGAGAGAGTTGGCGGAGTGGATGGTGAGGGGGGAGAGGGGGAGAGAGAGGGGGAGAGAGAGGGAGAGAGAGCCGGTGAGAGGGGGAGAGAGAGGGGGAGAGAATGGAGGAGAGAGAGGGAGGGAGAGAGGGTTGGAGAGAGGGATAGAGAGAGGGTGGGAGAGGGGAAGAGAGAGGGGCAGAGAGGGGAGAGAGAGGGGGAGGGAGGGGGAGCGAGGGAGAGAGGGGGAGAGAGTGGGAGTGAGAGAGGGGCGAGAGAGGAGGGAGAGAGAAGATTTTTCTTGTTATTAATCTTGATATATTTAAATTTATTTTTATAAAGTTGCCTATTTAGTCAAAGGGGTCAGTGCTTGCTTTGCTTCCAAAGAGGAACCGCCACTGCTGACAGAACTAATCGTAGCTCTGCCGTGCAAAGGGGAAATGGCCGATATGCAAAAACCTCGATTCGAGAAAAACGCGATCAAAGTTTTAAAAATACATGAAACCAAAGCAAATAAAGTGAGCATTTACCTTGATAACTTTTTATTAAAAAGAACAATCATTTTTTTAAGGATAAATATGAATATTTCATATCAAAAAAAGCATACAAAGCCATTTTTACCTATAATGCAAACAGGTCACTTGTCCTTTGCACGGCAGAGCAGCTGATGTCCTTAAAGAGGCGAAACCCTTCTCCCCCGAAAAAAGAAAAGCTGTAAAAAATTTGATTGCTGTACCATGCACAATATGTACTGTGGAGCGATCCTTTAGTAGCCTAAGAAGAATAAAAACCTGGCTAAGAAGCACTATGGTAAAATGTCGCCTCATTGGTCTAGAAATAATAAGTTTTCACAAGAAAGCTTATTTTTGACAACTTAGACCATTTTAATAATGAAGTGATCGAGAGCTTCGCCAAAAACCCGTGAAGATTATGTTTTAATTAAGTTTATTTTTTTTTTTATTAATTTTTTATTAATAAAAATATTTCTTCACAAATATTAAACTTTCATTCATGGTTCTCCCAGCCTCTATCAACTTGACCCTTCTGGCCGATTAGCTGGCGCCCTTGAATTGCATTACATAAGTTCTGCATCAAATATTGAGCTAAATCAATGTAGGCGAGTGAGTTTGTACCGTTGGCTGCTCCAAATAATTAAATTTAATTTGATGCACCCGTGTTTGTAAACCAACTCAATGACAGTGACATTTCTCACTATGGTGAGGTGACAACCACAATAATGCTGTAAACATGCTAAGGGCGACGGCGACGGTGCACACAAATTAAAAATCACCCACAAGAATAATCATCTTCGACATCCGAATGCTACACACGCGCACAGGAGCATACGAGAATAGCAACACAATCCCATATCACACCGCCCAGGCAACTTTGAGGGGCGACGGCTACGAAATAGTACTTGGATTGATTGAGTCGCCACTCTCGGCGACCTCGTAGTCGAGTGGTCTGCATATTGTGCTGCACCCTTCACACTCATAGAAAAGCTGTGTGTTCTATTCGTTTTTGCCAGTCGCTGTGGAAACTATTTTCGCCCTTAGCATGTTTACAGCATTAGGCTGAAAAGCATTTTTGAGTCACTTCGCCATTTGTCACCGAAAGTAACAACCACAAAAAGGTTGTCAGTCTCAAGATGGTGACATATCCAAGCGTACATGCGACGCAGAAGTGTATATATTCAAATTCGAACTGACGGAATATTCTGTGAATGGAAATGGACGCAAATGTCGATCTACTTTCAACTTTTTCTGCATTACCGTATTCAACATAGTACACACATGCATTAATTTGCAAGGATAATTATAGCAAATTCAACGCATATTTGTTGCCTAACTTACTAACTCTTGAAACAATCGAATTTGGTACTTGTCTTAATTGTCAAAAGTAATTCATAAGGCTCTTAAAATAGTTTTCTCTGCGTCATTCCTAACTTTTACTTTAGTTTCGGCAAATATTTGTTGTCACTCCACATCATTATTGTTTTGCAGACAACGTCCTATCTCTAATTTTACCTACTTTCAACTATGCTTAACCACCTGGGACCATCATTATTCAAAGGAACCTGTTGCTTGACCATAGATTGCGTTATTAATGAAACCAGTTTCAGCGTAAAAGTCCAATTTACATACAAATGTTAATAAATCTTTTTAAGTACAGGAAATCTCATCCCTAAGCAGCATAGGCCAGTAAAGATTGTCCATTAGGCAAATTCAAACAATAAATTACCCCGCGACCGCGACAAATAACATTAAGTGGCCAATAATTGGCTAATTACAGGCGTTCGTGGCGTTTACACAACAAAAGCAATTATCTGCCGCACTCCGTACGTACCTCGGGGATCGGGCGTCTTATCGATGATCGTAATGCCCTGATGCCATAAGCGCATTCAGTCGTGACCATTCCGAGGCCGACTATGTTGCGATCGGTAAGGTAAAAACCTGCAAAAGCGGGGAAATTGAGAATCAAGGGCGGTTTTTAGATATTGTGTTTATAAACAAGTAAAACGGTGCGAAAAGAAGTAATGTTGGCAGGAGGAAAAGGAGGACCAAACTATAGAAAGACCATATTAAAGGTACATGAGCAAACAATTTTTAAAGGACTTGATATATGGGAGTAACAAGGCGTTTATCGTTGGTCTTAATATCGGCGTCAAGAACAAGTTTATCTAACAAATTTTATCACTTTATGTAAATGCACAAGGTCCACTGAGGTAATGGCGTAGGCATTATAAAAATCAGTTTTTAACCGCGATCAATTATTTTTGCGAAGAGCACAACAGCATCGAACGATGAGTTTTCGTCCTGCTCTACATTTTTACTTAGTTTAAGAAATGTGGAGTTAAACATCACCTTCTAGGGGTGGTGTGGTGTGGTGTGGAACTGTATTATTATTATTATTTTTGAAACGTGATTGAATTATGTTTCAACAGAAAGAAGCTGCATCTAAGAATAGTAAGAATACCGAAACATTTAGGCTCATCTTGAAACAACAGCTAATTATTGTAAAATTTCAATTGTCGAAGTTGGAAGTTTGTTAGACGGTAGGTACCTACTTGATGCCGATCAGTGTTGAAATAATTGTCGAGAGGAGTTTACTCCAACGACGTTGAATGATAAATTTGCTTGTCCGTGATAACTGGAATTTTATTCGTACTCGAAAGTTTGAGTTGAATAAATTAATTTACTTTCTTAAGCTGGTGACAGAATTTCGCTCAAACACGGTGTGGACATTGCCAGATAGAATAAAGTATGTGTATTGCAATGCGAACTAACGAAATGTGGCTTGAGCACTACGCACACACCGCGTAAGTTGCTTTACTTTCTACTTCTGGCGCGTTGCCAGTGTAAAAAAGGTGTTTGTGTGTGTGTTTTTTGAGTCGTGTTTTGAGTCGTGTTTTGGTGTTGGTGGGCATTTTGTTTATGTTTTGAATCGTGTGCTGGTGAAGGAGATAAGAAATTTGTTGAATTTCATAATTATTTCGAAATTGTGGTGATGAAATTAGTACCTAGAACAAATACAAGTCCTGTAGGATAGAAAATTAATACGCAAATCATACAGCTTTTTCAATTTATTTCGTATCACGTCCACTTGTCACTTTGATTTTTAGGTTGTGTCAAAGTCGGAACGCGACACCAGCACGGCGACTTTGTGTCAGTGAAAAATCCGCGCACACCGCGAAGCCAATGTCCGCACCGCGTTTGAGCGAAATTCTGTCACCAGCTTTAGACTTTCACTCACTCAGCATGAATCTGGTTTAGAGCTTTAAAATACACAATTCGGTGTATCGGCCACAGTAGAACCACATACACCCGCACCGTTGTCAAGGTACGAGTACCTTTGACGTATCTGATCGATTATCAACCCGAGACTTCGATGCCAAAACCGGCATTACTAAACAATCCACTCGAAAATGGCAACTAACAGTGCGATTATGATATAGAAAATGCATTGTTTATTTTAAGTGCCTTTTATTGCATAAAGCTGTCACTGATACAACATTTGATTGCACGCTTTTCGTACGATCTGATCTAAGCACCTATCAAGCATTTCACGCCCTTCATACGAATACTGAATGATTCTATCGTCAGGCCAGACAGGGTTTGGTTTCTGAGATACACCACAGATATACATACATTATGTATACTGTAGACAAAACGTTGTCACTCAACAACAGTCACTGTGTCAATTTTGAGGTGTCATATTTTCTCTGGTCCAAAAGGATAACACAGGATTACACAATCTCCAAGAACCGCCAGTAGGTACACATATGGTTTGGCGTGAAACTATCACATGAATTCCTCGGCATTTTTACCCAACCCCGAACAAACCTATTGAACGTTGGTATTTATTCA
This sequence comes from Thereva unica, assembly GCA_949987705.1. NCBI lineage: Eukaryota > Metazoa > Arthropoda > Insecta > Diptera > Therevidae > Thereva > Thereva unica. The sequence goes on from OX465282.1 coordinate 60,254,171, forward strand.
TGCCATTCAATGACCATTTGCAAAAATATTTCTGTTCTTTGACCAAAGGCTGCAATGAGTGCTCGTGATCGTATGTTGATTGCCGCAATATATAGCTTCGGGATGTTAATAATGCCAAAGAGTTTTAAATAAATAAATAAAAAGTTTAAAATATCGGAAAATTGGATGTCGTGTTTGCTCCTAGCGAAGTTTAAACCTTATCGTGTGGTCGACTTGAAGGCTCCTTTGGCGATTTTCCGCCGCAGTTTTGAGGAATCTCTGCGGTTAAATGGCGCAGAAAGGCGATGGCCACAGTTATTTGGGATACACGCGGAGTCGTCTACATTGATTACTTGGCAAAAGGGCAAGCAATAATGAAGAATACTATGTGTCGTCATAACACTGACTAGCCAAGGTCATCCAGAAACAAAGCTTCACTTACCAAAGTAAAAAATTCTGGGGACAAAACACGGGCTCACACCTGCACAGTTGCTGTTGCAGTAATTGTAGAATTAAATCTCAAAATATTACCGAATAGGGGCTTAAGACGGGGTTCCAAGTTACAATTCCGAATTTGTTATTTTCGCTACTTATTTCTAAATTACGAAGGTGCCAAAATACAATAAGGGTATTCATTTCACTTCGTAAATTCTTCGAATTTGTCGTACTTCGTAGTTGTTCGTAGCTTTTGTAGTTCATTTCCATATATTTTTTAACTACGACATTTTGTGTGAAATAAGAATCTACTGAGTTTCTAAAACACCTTCGTAATTTTAAATTGTCGTAGTTGATGTTGACATTTGTCAGCTGTTTTGAATTATTTAATTGAATTTAATTTCTATGAATTTAAAAGATGCCTAGGGAAACATTGAGAACAGCTTTATCGATTAAAGCTTCCAATAATTTTTGTTTTTCACTTTTTCTAGGGATTTTCTCAAAAACCAACCTATTTTGAAGGTAAAAATCACACCTTCAATATTACGAAATATGAAAAAAATTACCTACGAAAAATATTCAATGTAGTCGTTCATGTCAATTGAAATACGAAGCTACGAAACTACAAAACTACAAAAACTTGAAAAGTGAAATGAATACCCTTAATTAACCGATTTCATTTGATAGTTATAATTATTATTTGAAAACATGGATGACAACGAAGTTCTGTAATTTGTGTAACTTGAGTGGCAGTTTCTCTAGATTTAAGTTTTTCTTAAGCTAGTACGCATAGAAAATTCACACGTCAGTTGCTTGCCAGTACATTTCAAGGAAAGCGTGATTGAAAGGAAATTTTACATGTAAAGTTCGGCTGTTGTAAGTTCATAATTTATGCCGGATTCATCGTTGCGGATGAGTCCCGCCACACAAATTTCCTAAAAAGAGAATCATCTGAACTACGATTCATTGTTGTGGATAAAGTGTGCCGCAAATTTTGTATGATTTGACATTTTGTCAAAGTTTTCTTGGTAAAATCCTATAAAGTGGAAATATAAATTTCAAAAATGAAAAAGCAGAAAAATCGTAGAATCCTTAAAAATTCTGAAATATATGAAATATCGACATAAAACATATGATTTTTTGACAATTTCAAAAATCCGCCGCACAAAAGTTGCAGTTGATTCAACTTTTTTCCAGAGAGAAAAAAAAAATCCCAAAAATATCCCAAAATTGAGAAATGCTCAATTTTTCATACAAAAAGTATGCGCGCACATAAGTGCGGCGCGACTCATCCGCAACGATGAATCCGGCATAACAATATTGAAGTGCTACCGAAACAATTATAATAGTAAGAAGAAGAATATACACTGTGAAACCGAATTTGACTTAAGTTTAACTTAAGTGAAAAAATTTACTTAAGTTTAAGGAAAACTTAGTATGACTGTGAAACCGGCCCCTAGTGTTTTTAATGATAGGAATGGAAAAGCTTCATGAGCATCATCCAACAAGGCTGGTCTGCAAAACGCGTGGACTCCCTTCAGAGGAGTAGGTTAGGTTAGGTTGAAATGGCTGCCCCCACCAGTGAGCCCACTTAGGCCCGCTGTTGGGCCCATTGTAATGCCATTCTAGTGTTGGGACATAGTTCAGGCCATTTCAAGCCATTTTGAGCTTTTCATAAAGCGATACAGTCTAGTGACATCAATATTTTGCAGCTCGTTCAATCCATCAAGGAAAGGTGAGCCAAAAGTAGGTCCCTCTTTTCCTTGCTAGGGCGGGACATGTGCAGAGAAGATGGGAGACAGTTTCTTCCTCTTCTTCATTACCACAACTTCTGCATAAGTCGTTGTGGGGAAGTCCTAATCTTTCGGCGTGCGGGCCGAAGGGACAATGACCAGTCAGCACCTTTACCACATGGCTTATCTCCTTTTTGTTCAACTGAACAAGAGATTTTGAACGCTATGCGTCCAAAGTTGGCCACATTGAATGAAGAGTGCGACAAACAGTTGCTGTGGTCCATCTCAGCCCAGCTCGAGCTAAGCTGATTTGCTCACAGCTAGTTGAGCGGCGAGTGGCTAAGGGCATTCCCATTCGGGTTATGTGGGGTGTCCTTTCCGATTCGGTTCCCTGTCTAGCAAGCTCATCTACCCTACAGTTTCCCTTAATCCCACTGTGTCCAGGAACCCAACACAGTGTTATATCAAACTGAGTGGCAGTCTCACACACAGACCTGCGGCAGTTCAGAAGAGTCATGGATGTTGTGACGACAGAATTAAGAGCCTTGAGGGCCGCTTGGCTATCCGATAGAATACTTATGAGATATATTATTTATCTTCAACCATTCGAGAGCCTCCCAGATCGCAGTTACTGCAGTGGTCGGGTAGACGAAGAGAGGTATTTATATTTATTGCCTCGGAAAAGATACCAGAGCCTAAGCTGTCATCTCTGGCCGGAATGATGGTATTGAAGCCTTTCTCCAAGGTCCACGTAGGTGTGGTATAGTCTAGGTTGTTCGCAGTGATGGCGAACTTCCTAAGAATGGATGAGTGGCCATATGAGTATGGAGTCCATCCGAGAGAAGCCTTTGTCCTGGCCGTACAGGCTGCCATTTGCTGGCGTGTATGTCCAAAGGAGTAAGATGCAATAAGACATCCAGCGCAGCAGTCTTGGCTAGGTTGACGCCTAGACGCTTTGTAGTAGCCCAATGAGCAAGAGTATCCAATGCTTGTTGCATTATATCTCTTATTGTTGAGATGTACTTGCCGGTCACCACCAGCACAATATCATCAGCGTAGGCCACCGTGGTGCACCCAGACTCCTTTAGAGTTATCAGCACTTCATTGACTGTCATATTCCAAAGGAGCGGTGAAAAGCCGCCTGGCTTCTTCCGAAAGCCCCAGGGTAGACTTTATGACCCTGCACCCCAGCAGCTGATCAATAAAGGACCTGGAGCACCCATCAACATTCAGACGCTGGAGTGCCCTCGTGACCGCAGAAGGTTCAACATTGTTGAAAGCACCTTCAATATCTAAGAAACCAGCCAACGTGAATTCCTTGAATTCAAGGGATCTTTCGATGACCGCTACCAGGGAGTGGAGAGCAGTGTCTACTGATTTACCTTTCGTGTAGGCATGCTGCGAGGGAGAAAGCAGTTTTTTATCATTGCTTTGTTTAACATGGATCTCCACAAGTCTTTCTAGTATCTTGAGGAGAAAGGATGTGAGACATATATGTAGGTCTCAGGTCTTTTGGATTGTGGTAGGAGATCTTAACCATTACTATCGCGGCTTTGACATCGGGGCATCGAGAAACAACTCGCTGGAGTATTATGCCTCCTGAAACGAGTTGAATCTCATCAACCAACCGATGACATGCGCTTTTGGTGGAGCGGGGAAGGGCTAAGGAGGGCTATGACAGAAGGAATCAGGAATGTAAAGAGGGAAGAAGAAAGAAGGAAAGTTATGTAGGCGGGAAATTGGGAAAGGCTAGGACCGTGGCACCACCGGGAATCGAACCCGGGACCTCTGGGGATAGTAGTCAGGTGCCTTACCCCTAGACTACCGAGGCCCCAATGTTGGAATGTAGCTTAGGCTAAGGGAGCTCCCTGCAGGAGTAGGTGGAATACGAAATTCGAGATTACTGATGTCGGCTTGCGGCTGGAACCGCACCTGGGCATGGTTAGATGAGGTGCAAAAAAGGGCACTCAAGTTAATTGAAGACGACACCGCCTGCTGCACCAACGACCCCTTGAGCCACCGTAGGAATGTAGCAGCACGGACAAAATTTTACCGCTACTATCATTGTGACTGTTCCTCCGAGTTAAACGCTCTCCTGCCTCCACGGCAATCTTATACCCGCAACACCAGATTAGCCCACTCGTCTCATTCCCTCCACCTGAAAGTACCCCTTTCACGCACTCAACAAGATATAAATTCGTTTGTAAATAGAACTCGACTGTGGAATAATCTCTCGCAGTCAGTGTTTCCGAGCTCCTACAACATCAAAGAGTTCCCGCAGGGTCATCAACACCTTCTTCAATACCACCCGTACCTTTATAATCTTTAACCTACCTTTATAATCCTACCTTACCTTTATAATCCTAGACATTGCACCATGACGTGACAAATGACATGACAATGGGTGACTCCTGAGCTGAGCATTGCCACATAAAAGAAAAAAAAAACAAAAAAAATTAAGCGCTGTCGGTTCAATGGTGTTTGCATTTATCCACATTTCTTTGGTTTAAGTTGGATTTAGCCCTAAATTGCCAAATTGTTTAACATGTTTTTGAGGTCAGGGTCAGCAAACATATATCATCCCGGATTCGGACAAACTCCTTAAGACGTATAAGGAAGCGAGGAAAAAGCTTAACAAGGTAAATCCGAACACTTGAAAAGTTTGTGCAAAGAAGCAGACTCGGACCCCTGGGGCGGAGCCTATAAAATGGTTATGTCAGCTGTCAAGGGCAAGCGCTGCTCCAGAGTATAGTGTAAGAAGATTTCTTTTTCAAAATCAAAACTCTTCCTGTTGTGCTGCTATATCCCACCAGATATGATAAGCACACTTGACGATGGAGGTGTAAGCCTCTATGATATTCTCATCTCCTGTGTTGATTATAGCCTGAATATGATGAACACTGGTGATGAATTACTTCTTCTTGGCGACTTCAATTTACCCAATATTCAGTGGGTATTTGACGAAGCTGACGATAACTACCTCCCCGAAGGCAATTTTAATTCTAAGGAATCCTGTTTTCTCAATTCCTTATTCTCACTTGGCCTTAATCAAATGAGTGGTGTGACTAATGTGTTAGGGAGACAGTTGGATCTTGTATTCTTTACTGACTCAGGAAACATGATTGTTGAACCCAGTCCAATAGTCATGACGTCCGTTGACAATTACCACCCTCCTCTCTCGCTCAATTACTGCTTGAACTCAAAGAACAATCCTTGTCCGGAGGCGGTAACCCATTCCTTCAACTTTAAGAAGGCTAACTTTAATGAACTCTCATCTAAGCTTGCCTTGATTGATTTCAACAGCTTACTTTCCGCAAATGAGTTGGATGTCGATGTGGCACGGTTTTATGCCGTACTATATGAAGCTATTGCTTCATGTGTGCCTTTTGAGCCCCAAAAGTTGCGCAGTTCTACTCCACCTTGGTATAATAATGAGCTGAAGCATTTAAGGAATCAGAAAAATAGACTCTGGAAGACCTATTTAAAGAGAAAGGATTCTCCGAGTCTTATTACATTTACTGATTGCTATAACAGATTTCGTTTACTCTCTTCTGCTCTGTATGGCGAATATCTCAGCAGCATGAAGGACCAGGTTTATACTGATCCTAGAAACTTCTTCAAATTTGTCAACTCCAAGAAAAAAGCTGATAACTACCCAAAAACTGGTCAAGTAGTGAGTCTTCCTCGATTTGCAACATGTTTGCTTCATTCTTTCATCAATCTTTCACCCCTTCTAACTTTCAGCCTAATGACAATAATTTTCGTCACATAACTCTACACCGAGAGGCTACTAGTTTGTCTCTCTCAATCTCCATTGACGATATCATGAAACATATTGATGAACTCCCATACGATTTCACTTCCGGCCCTGACGGTATCCCTCCTGCTGTCATTAAATCCTATGTGGAGATTCTCCAGTCTCCACTGAAAACCCTTTTTCAAAAGTCCCTGGATAAAGGGTACTTCCCTACTCTTTGGAAGAATTCGTTCATAATTCCTATTCACAAAAGTGGTAGCAAGAACGAAATATCGAACTACAGACCAATTGCCAAGCTATCTGTCATACCAAAGCTTTTTGAGTCAATCATTTATTCTGCAATCGTGCCCATCTGCAAAAAACTTATTTCTACAAACCAACATGGTTTCCTTCCAGCTCGTTCCACTACCACCAATCTCCTTGAATTCACTTCACATGCTGTTGAAGGCTTCGTTTCCGGTTGCCAAACTGATTGTGTTTACACTGATTTCAGTAAGGCATTTGACAAGCTTTCCCACTCCATTATACTTTTCAAACTAAAAAAGTTAGGTTTCCCTTAAGCCCTTCTATTATGGTTCCAGTCCTACTTAGCTGACAGGACCTACCAAGTCCTTTTCCGTGGATCCAAATCCGCCACCATTGAGGCGTCATCCAGTGTCCCTCAAGGCAGTCATCTTGGCCCTATCCTCTTTATTCTTTCTATTGATGATATTGTTACCTTGCTAAGACACTGCAGAATCCTGATTTATGCTGATGACATCAAATTGTACCGTCACGTAAAGAGTATGGAGGACTGCAAGCTTTTGCAAGTCGACCTCGACACCTTTTACTCTTGGTGCGCTAACAACAACCTGGTTCTTAATATTAGTAAATGCGAAGAAATGAATTTTTGTAGGCGACGTGATCCTATAATTTATGACTACTCATTTTCTAGTGAGGGTGTCCCCCGTGTTAATTTTGTCAAAGATCTCGGGATTAGATTTGACACCCTGCTGGACTTTGCTTCTCATATCAACTATATTTCTACCAAGAGCAGCTTAGTCTTGGGTTTTATTAAAAGATGGTTCAAAGAATTTAATAGCACCCTGATCACTAAACACCTCTACATCTCCCTTGTCAGACCTTTACTTGAATATGCGTCCTAGGTTTGGTCTCCTTACTATTCTTCGCATGTTGGAAAAATTGAGTCGGTTCAACGTAGGTTCGTTCGATTCGCATTGAATCACCTTCCTTGGGAAGACCCTTTAATTCTTCCACCATATGAATACCGACTTAAGTTACTCAAGTTAAACACTCTCCACAAGCGTCGTGAGGTGGCCGATGTTGTTTTCGTCCACCAGCTTCTTAATGGACGTGTCGACTCAGGTTTTCTAAGGCGCCGTGCGTCGTTTAGAGAGAGCCGATACAATCTGAGGGGACCACCGCTCTTACACATCAACTCCTATAACACCAATTATGGCCGATTTGAGCCTGTTAATCGCATGTTCATTAATGTAAATAAAAATAATAATGTTTTTAGCGTGATCACTAACAAAGACCTGCTTAAAAGGAGGCTATTTGTTGTCTCATGACTGTTTATGTGTTTTGCATGCAATTTTTATTGGTACTTAATCTTTTATGTTTGCATGTCTCAGCTGAGCCACGGCA